>RCAB01000298.1:0-78844 GCA_003640385.1 Setaria digitata
CTTCTTACCCACTTATTTTGTGCTCGAAGCTATTTGCTTATACGTGCGTCATGTATTATTATAAAGGAGTGCAATCTTTTTCAGTGGCGTTGCTCGACAGTTTCACAGAGTTCTTTTACCGCCTCGCAAGACAGACAGACGCATATACAAGCTGTTCCACTTAATTAACTTTGTAGCTACTGTTAAGGAATTATAATTAATAAACTTGTAACTTTAATTTAATCCCAGATTTTAGCGTGAATATTATTTCTGTACACAAGTTTGCATAATATCTTGTTCTTAACTTCTTATAAACATCTTTTTTTTCAGATCTATTAAAAAGAAATGAATGACACGTGCCCTTCCATAATCGTTGCAGTCGTGGTAAATTCGTACTTCGGGATCAATCGTCGAGAATTCGTAAGAATTGCCTTGTAAATCAAATTTACCGCCACTATCTGTATAGCAGGAATCCATTAAATCGTCTGGATTTGGACCTGAAAATTACAAAAATGACTTGACCATAGATACTAACTTGAATAACGAATTCCGATGAGCTTGTCAGAGCTTGTCATAAACTGACTAATATTGTACTAAATTTCCAGGAAATTCACATAAAGAAAGTAATTAAGAAAAGTCTAATTACCATTATCTTTATCGACCAATTTCACCAGAATACTAGAAGCTGGCTGAGAGCCGCACAAAAGTCGCCCCCTGACGTGAACGCTCTGCTCTAAGAATGCATTAGCTATATGCATCATCGCAATGATAAGATAGATTCCCACTGATAATACTGAACACATTTTACTGAAAATTTGGAACAGTATCAGCAGAAATTCATTTCACAGCTATGCTAGACCTAAACAGTTTCCTTGGATGGAACATAGCATCAAAAGCATTAGAACAGAGTAATAAGCTGGCCAGGAGCATCAAAGGAAGACAGTGCATAGCACTTTTTGTATTGCCACAGTGGTCTTTTGTATTGTTATTATTTTATCTATCTATACTTTACCAACTCTAGTTAAGCTTTCATTAGTAAGTGACGAAATATTTGGACCCTTTAAATGTCTTTGGGTCCTAAAGTTTTCTTGAGAATAATTATCATTCTCAAATTCCTCTTCTGATCACTGTGCTGGAAGTTGGAAAGAGCTTCGTTCAGTTTCATTATTCTTAAAAATGATAAATTTGATTAGTTGAAAAACAGTGCTAAACAATAACAGCTGTCACTGAGAAACATTTGTGCATGATGATTCGTTTTCAAGTAGAAAAGGAAGCACCGAGTATGGGAACAAGCTTCTGGTACGGATAGAAATCTCTGAGCGAAGAGCAAAATTTGCAAAAGCATATAGACATCTCCAGTAATAGAAAATGAAGAATTTTAATTATCCCAAGACAGATGTGATGGGTTGGCTAGGCTGGGCAAATTTTGTAAACGAGAAGGAAAAAAAACCCGCCGAGAGGAGAAAGCTTGCGTATGCCGTTCAGCTTCCAAGAAATATTCCAAATGGCGACGAAAGCGATGAAAGGAAGAGGAATGGGGATTGACAATAAATGCAAGAATGAAAGATGTGTAGTATTTGATGAAGTCTAACTAAGCCTTGATACTGTTGACGTCATGAAGTTAAAACTCAGTAAGAAGACTCACTGGACAGTAAGAGAAGTCAAGGTGAGGGGTGAAGACGTCGACGAAAAGAGTACATTGGATCGGATCGGATCGGGTTGAATGTGGGAGAGAATGAAAAGTGATTTGATCACTTCATCAGAAGCCTTTTGCACCGGACAGCTGTCAATGTTCCGTGCGTGCTGCTGTGTACCTCTGTTCTCTATGTCCCTCAGATCCTGAGGCGCTCTCTCTGTTCACTGCAGAGGCGATAGCTTTCTGGAAGCTGCTGCAGACACTCAATTTCAATCTATATCCAACTTAACTAGTATTCAACCTTTTCCGCTGATTACAACATTAAATAATCAGAAGCCGAATGGAACACTTGATCAGCTGATGGTGGACTGGTATAAGGATGTCTTATAATTGGGTTGGAGTGTACATCTTTTGAATTCCTGACATGTTGTGGTTTCTTTGACGAATATCTTCAGATAATCCTTATCCTTGCAGTAGCGATTTCTAATGACTGTTTGATGCAGCAAAAAGTAAATATTTTATTATTAATAAGGAACTGTGAGAGAAATACCCATATTTGATAGCTTAGGAAAGATGTCGTGGAAAGTTTCATATAGTTATGTTTAGAACACTATAAAAGGCAAACAAGTTTAAAATCCAAATTTTACGATCCTTCTGCAAATTACAAATGATGGTTCTGTTATTGTTGGAGCAAAATTCGAATATGCTATAGTAGGCATTCCCGCTTCTCGCCATAAAAAACCACTTCGGCATTCAAGATACCCATATCCATAATATACTGAACATCTCCCTCATTACTGACATATTTTACTGGAATTCCCAATCGCCATTCACGATCACACGGCTAAAAACAATATCAGTTGAGGGAAACATGAAATGATAAACATCGAGTCATGGTGAAAATTAATGTGGTCAGTCTGATTACAAAAAAAAAAAAAAGAAAAAAACTTGGAAAATAATTTTCCTTTTAAGCTGAAAAGAATGAAGAAATGAAATCTACATACAATACCACCATCGTTGCATTTGTGACGAACGATAAGAACTGGGTCGATTGTACTCCATTCACTCTCGTTACCATGCACAAAAAAGTACCCCCTTTGATCTGTCACGTTTGTTGCCATTATATCATCTGGATCCAATCCTAAATAAATTTTTCAGTAACGAATTAAAGAGTAAATGTGACACTGTAACCGCTGTAAGTGTAAGTGTACTATGCTTAAACAGTTTAATAAATTTGCCTTCTGGATTTTATAAATGGTTTGCAAAATTTTCGTCACCTCTGGAAATTTCAGGAGGCTGAAAAACTTTAATTCTTCTCACTTAAGTATTTCTGAAGGCTTGCTAATTTTCGCAGTGTTTTTCTGCTTAGATAAAGTAACGAAATATTCATACAAAGCAACTTATGTATTGATATCCGAGGAAATCAGTATGCAAATGATGATTATTGAGGGAACGTACTATCATGATCGATAAGAATTATCTGATGATCCGATAACGGTCTTCCCTCGCACAGCAATACTCCTTGCACTGCGACACTCTGCACTCGGGACAAGGTAAACAGGGCGCTACCAGTGTTAGGCAATATCCAGCAGAGCAGAAACCAAGTCCTCTCCATGTCTCATCCTGAGAATATGCAGGCGAAAAGAAAGCCATTTGAGCTAACAGTAGCAAGAAGTTATTTAATGCTGCGTAATCATCAAGCGAAACTAAAAATCGCTGAAGGAATTTAATGAAACAGCTATATTAAAAGTTACCTTCACTAAGGCAAAAATCCGTTCTCGATAACTAAAAGGTTACAGTCGATATTTTAAAATTTGAATTTCAGATATCTGAGAAAAAATTCAGGAAAAAAAGTTGCCATCTCCACAAGTTGTAAAAACTGAGCCACTTATAATTACTGTATTCATGAATCTTTACAAACAAAAATGTTGACATCTTATTCATAATTCCTATTCACTTCTACTGCAGAAAAGACTGGAAGACAGCACGAGACATAAATGGTGAAACAGCTGGTACGGGAGAAAAAAGTTGGAGAACATCCCTTATTTCGGTGTTGTGAATGAAATATAAAGCGAAACATGAACCGTATTTGGTTTTCTTCAATTTAATGAGCTGAGCAATTCTTGCAGTACACAATCAAGTCCTCCGATCTCTTGTTTTTTAATATTAACTCACTTAAAGTTGTCTTTATCAGATCTACTGGACATCTCGATGAAACGTTAACATCAGTTGAAATGAAACCACTGCTCTAGGGTAAATCATTATAGGCATAGACCTTCAACAAAAGTTGCTGTAGTCTGCATCATATTATTAAGGTAGGACGATAGTCATGAGAAAATACCTACTACAAACCATCCCTTCTGCCAAAGAACATTTCAGTAATGAAAAATGAACATGCAAAGATTACAGAAAAGAAAAAACTGTGGAGCAATTTTAATAAACAATACAAATAATACGGAACAGCGCCTTCACGACAAATCTACATCTTTATTGCATAATTAATTAGTTTAATATTTCTACTCATTCGACAAATATCATTACAGGATACTTTGAAGCATATATATATATATATATATATACAAATAACTTATTGCAGTCATCGGTCGCCATCAACTAAAAATATGTATATTAATTTACTTATCCGTGTTTAGATGATCAAAGGATAAGAAAGTAGACAAAGATAAGGAATCAGGCGTTAAATCATGAGTCAAAGTTGGTAGGTTGAATGTAGTGGATTCAACTGAACTGAACACATCAGTCATCGATCGCATCATCTCATCAACCAAAGAAGCTGGAGAGAGTGAAAATGAGGCAAAGCTTGAAATAATAAGTAGACAGACGAAGAAGCAAAGAAAGAGCTAGAATGACAGGTGGAAAAATGACACTTTTTTGAAACTGATTAGTGAGAGAAGCAAGGAAATAATTTCATGATCTCATGCCAAGGATACAAGTGCCATTGAAACCTAGCAAGAGATTGGCCAGAAGGACAGGAATACTCGATAATGCCTATCATGTGTGTGTTTCCATGGATCTGTAGAGACCACTGCATATTGTGATTTCCGCACCCTCTTTTTTCTACTGTGAAACTAGCTCCTTATCATTCTCAATGCACTTTTCTATGGCCAGAAGTTACCCCTAATATAAAAAAAATCATTGGCTATGTATAGTGAAGTTGTGAAATCCTATGATTACTAAACAGTTGCTAGTTTTGTTGCGGTCGAAGTGCTTTGACGTTTCTTGTAATTTGAATCTCATCAGTCATAAATTAAAAAAATTGACGTCCTTGACGTCCTAGATAGAGGTATAGATTCCTTATCATCATCGTTATCATTCATCACTTCCATGTATAATGCGCAGTCCTTCAATTTCTGTAAAGTCTCTTTCTAAACTTTTTATACAATATTCACTTCTTTTCAAGTACAAAAATTAAATTTTGCACTTCTCAGACCTATTTATTTTCTTCCAGCACCTGCCCCAACAATTTTTCAGTTTTTTTTTTTATTTTCCAGATGCTGCGCTTTTACACATGCATAAAGTTTGCAGTACCTTTTTCTACGGTGAAGTAAGGTCTAGACCCGAAAATGGAACAGTTTAAACAAAGCTGTTTGGCAAAAAAATCCAGCGATCTAGATTTTATTGTTACACAGATCTTCCAATTCGAAACAAACAGTTTCATTATTATTTTCTGCATAGAACAATTGAATATCGCAAATAACACAGTCGAAAATCATTTCTTTTAATGCTCGATTTTACTTCTAAACTTACTTCTAAGCTAAATACCGCCGCAGAAGAGGCTGAAAATATGTCTTTAAGACCAAATTACCATCAGACAGCAACGGTAAACATTATGAGCTCAAAACGATGGACAAAAAAATAAGAACAAAAAAATTTATCCACATGAAATTCACACACTATCACTTACTTTCATAAATTTACTGACAAGATGAGATGAAAGGTTTTAATAAACCACTAATTACTGGAGTGTGACTTTACTGTGAATGGGACTTAATAGGTAATTTTTTTTTTCACCAAATGAATTTGTATTTTTCATTGCATTATTGATAGAGAAGGAAAGATGGCGATTCTGCAGCTGTACATCGAAATATATCCTTAAATTGCAGGCATCAGATTCGATTAGTATCTCATGAACATCGGTAATTCAGTAAAGGCGAATATTACCATTGTCGAATGCTAGCACTAAGCAGTTTTTGTAGTAAATTGCAGTCTAGTCTATTTCAACATAATTTGATAGACATAATGCAATAGATTCTCCATCGTTCACTTATTGCGAACATGGACTATTCGGCTGAGTATAAAATTAACTTACAAATATAACAGATTGCTGGTGATTTCGAAATCCTTCATTCATTAAAGATTTAAGACAAAGAATAAAGACTGTCTCTACTTTTTTGTGTTTTATTGAATGATTGTTTTCAGCACAATGCCACCCCTGAGTAAAATGAAAAGATAAGGAAATGGAACCACTCGCAGCAACATGCTCTCACGGATAAGAGAGAAACGGTTGGTGCTTTGTAATCGCGAAAATATTCATCTGCAGTTCGATAA
This sequence comes from Setaria digitata, assembly GCA_003640385.1. Classification (NCBI taxonomy): domain Eukaryota; kingdom Metazoa; phylum Nematoda; class Chromadorea; order Rhabditida; family Setariidae; genus Setaria; species Setaria digitata. The sequence continues at coordinate 6,182 of RCAB01000298.1, forward strand.
GCGTTGACTGCGAAACGTAGTAGTGCTTTTCCGGAATACTTCATTAGCCTTCAACTTCGATGTTGCTCAGAGTTGTACAGAGATGTCCTTGTTGTCTTGTTATGATTACATTTAATGAAACGGCAAACGACAGTTAGGTCAATACCATACTCTTTTGATATTCTACGGAGTTATTGCTTGAAATGTGTATGTGTGTTCATGACCAAAAGATAGCCTTCAACCTGCACTTCTTTTAATTTATTGATTTAAATTAAAATCTGATCTCACTCTTGCATCCCTTCACATAAACACTAGTAGTGGCGGATCCACCAGCATTGGCTGCGATATTCATTAATTAAAGAGTCGAAAACAGCCGTTCCCTTACCTTATCTTTTTACGACTCAACTTGCATGCTTGTTTGTATGAATTTCTAGCCATCTTCTTCCCCTGCATGTCAAGAACAATGTAGGATTTCTCTTAATCATCCAGCAATTCCGTCAAATGTCTTTCAGTCATTTGTCAACGGCGACCGGAAGCTCAATATTTAGTGTAGGGAAGACGCAGCGTATTAAAGCTAGATTTCTAGTTAGTTGTACCTATCAAGTAAATTACGTCGTATCAAAACTCAAGACCTCGACTTCTGCCATGAAGCCCCCTCTCCCCCTCCGCCACTGTTCAACTTCTAACTCTGGAGAAAGACAGATAAGTTTAGTTTTAAAATAAAAGAGGTGTTCGAGCCATAACTCCTAATTTATCAACAAATGGTAGCCGAAGTGTGGAAATGTGCAAGGTAACAACCAACGCACATTCCTGGTCGTAGGCTTCCTTCTACCCACTTTATTGTACCATTCTTCCATTCGAAATCCTGACCATATTTAGCAAGTGTTCCACACGTCAGTCCACTTCCAAATAACCGAAAGACTGAAACTGAGCAATAACCTCTCAACCTCTATCCAGAACAAACTGAAGCTTCGTTTTTCGTTACAATTAGTAAGAGCATAGGAAGGCGGTGAGGCAGAAGAAAGACTAATGTCCTAGAATTTGTAATTCACTTAGCAGATTGATTTTTCCAGTTCCATTTTCATTTGACAACCACACCCCGTTGAAACTAATTTCTGTCTCTTATCGTTTTGCGTTACTGTGTCGACTACCGACACTCACTCAGAAAGAGGTTCACCAGAATATGAGAAAAAAGAATTTTGGCTGCCCAAATTCCTTCCACATCGCCCTTCCTTCCCTGCCTCCTCAAGTGACCGTTGACGTCCTTGCTCCCTTTGTTTGGCCTGCTGGATCCTTAAGGTAAACAACTCAACTAATTTAATCTTATTGAATGAGACACAAGGCACTGCAAACCTGTTTCAGGAAAATCTGATTCTACCCATGCCAACAACGACTTTCCTGCTGCCTAATATATTAAACTGCAACAGCTTTGCAAATAATAGTTACTGTTTATCAATTTCACGCAGGTAGAAACCGCACTGCCAACAGAAGGTAGAGGTAGAAGGACTAGGAAATAATGAAGCTTGCTCAGCACAAACGTCACTGGAATGTGAAAGATAAGAAATCCAAGCCAAATACGCAAAATCTACAAATAATTGAGATACAATCCTATAAAAAATAAAAAAATATTGTGAGAAGACAGCTTCGAGAGTGGAAATCAAAAAAATCCCCCAAAAGAGAACATCAAAGTCCAATTCAAAGCAACTTTTGCCCTCCGTAACTTCCATAGCTTGATAACTCCGGTAAAACCGGTAAAGCACACAGTAAACATAACAGAAAAAATGAATTTACAAGGCCTATATATAAAAAGAAGTCTGTGACAGAAAAATTGTTCCTGACCTTCACCGTTTTATTATCCTCTAATTTGGTAATTTGGTGTCCAAACATTAGTACTGAATTACTCTAAGGAACTTCACAAAATATATATATATATTAGAAATACACCCCCATGGTGTCTGTTAACTGCTTGCAATGTGCGTTTCCGATAACTCATTAATTAATCACAAAGATTTTAATGTCTCCCTTTTTTACAATTAAAAACAAACAGGAAACATTAATGGAGCTTCACAAAAAATTCCAATGATTATATTTCAGCTACGTGAACATAACACTTTCGAAAAGCCTTTTAAAATCAGCCACACTTCAAATTAACACTGGAACAAAGAACTTCAATAGCCAGATTTCATGATTATTCTTAGTGCCTGTGTATTCATGAAATCTTTTTTTAAGAAAACATTTCAAATAAGAATAATAATGATCACTTACGACTACATACAAGTGAAATTTGACGAAATACCAAAAAAGTTAGAAAGAAACCATATTTTATCCAGTAATGAGTATTTTCGGTATAATAGGGTTATCCAAAGGGTGTTTGGACAAAAAAAAAGGAAAAACAAATCATCTCATATTAGCAAATGCTCGTGGTATGATGCATTTCACATTTTTTCCATTAAAACTAAGGCACCAACAAGCAATACAATTCTGAACGTCCTTATTTCTTTTTAATAACTGCTGATGCGCCTTTGCTAACTAATGGATGGCCCATATCTTTGCCGCGCAATTTTACCCCTAACGCTCGCTCCATTTTCGCCAAAATCTGCAAAAAAAAAAAAAAAAAAAAAAAAAAATAGAAAAAGACTGGATGGGAAACGGCTTCATCAACCTAGGTAAAATAATTTACGAAATGGCAATAACACAGAAACATAAATTAACGCATATTACCTGCTGATTAGGAACAGCTTTACCGTTTTCATATTCGGCTACTACTTGCGGTTTTTCATTGATATGCTGAAATGAACATATAAATAATAAATGACTACTTAGAAAGGTATCAAGATATAGGGAGCAATAAAGAAATTACTGTAGCCAAATCTTTCTGTGTCCATTCCTTCGTTTGACGAGCCTGCTGCATTACCTTTCCAAGCGTAAGCGAAACACGCTCATGATGTAATTCCTCGGTTTCTTCGTCTAATCTTCAATAAAAGTTAAATCTAGAAAACATGAAAAACTTTGGCAACACAGGACAAAAATTTTTAGATTTTTTTTTTTTTTTTTTTTTTTTTTTTAGAAATTTATGGAAATGCAATAAACTCAGTATTTTTCGCAAGGCGGTTTGCATAAAACGTCATGAGAAAATGACCAGTTTTGTGGGACAATTAAGGAGTCAGCTAAATAATCACCAATGAGAATTCTAAAACCTTGCAGTATTTTTAGCCGCATGATGTTGTCTATTACCACCAGCCATTAGTTTTTTCGATGTTTCAATAGCTATACCACGTCGCTGTGCCGCATTCAATTCCTGCAAAGAGGATGACATAATATCTAGTCATAATAAACTTGACCATAACAGCTTTGTAAAACGTCTCAAGTACTGCAATTATTAGTTACATCTGTGATAAGCATGTTTGCACACCATACGTGCCCGGAGATTATCATATGAACAGTTTAAATATTCAACAATCGGAAGTGTCTCTAACATAGATGCAAAGATATCTACAAATATATAAATCAGTACGTCTTTACAGTGTTCAACCATTTTCACCTTCAAAATATAAAATAATACGGTCATCACAAACAGTAGCGACAAGAAACATCGAGCAGCAATAAGATCTATTTACAAAATAAAAAACAAACTTAAACCTACAGCTGCTGTACGTAATGTTTTTTGAGTTGGACCCCGACGATGTAAAATTGTCACAGTGTCAGGATCGGTATCTGAATTGATCGTCCCCATTTTCGACATTTCCGAAATATTGTACAATGACAGTGAATCTGAAAGGATAAAAGAATGACAGCAACAACTCATCCCATGCAACATCTGTGAAAAGTACCTATCACATATGCAAGATGATAATAGCTGTTTTGTAAATAAAAAGCTACATTACATCATTACATTAAACCGCTACTGCAGGCTAAAAAGATGGCAAGTATGAACCCGACATGTCATTGAAAAATTCCAGCAATCATAAGCAACGTCAAATACACCACCTCATTTCATGCCACACCAAACATGGACTGCCACAACCTCTTCACCACACCACCCCTACTTATCATACTGCCTGAAATCGCGGTCCGCAGCTATAAAATCCAATATCCATCGAGCATATATTGGCAGTGTCGTCGATGTTAACTAACAATGCCAATATTCCTAATTTGATAATGATACAGATATGAGACAATACCACACAACCCGCAGTCGGGAGAAAACCCACAACTCACATTTTTGATAGTATGAGTGGCAAAACTCCTGCCCAATCCAATCACAGGCTCAAATTCTATAATTGAGGTAACAATCATTAACTATGATAATCTACAAACTGATGGGTTTTATAGAATCCTCGTGATAGCAGTACGCTGAGTTAGCAGAACTTTTATCAAATCCAGAGGAAAATAAGCCAACAGTAATGGTTTCTTTTTTGAAATCAAATCCTACCACACAAAAAAAAAAACATGAAACAAGTGTATATTTACTTTCAGTAAAGCTATCACCAATCCGTGACAAAGATGATACAACTGAACGAACAGGCGACACAAGCTATCTCATAACAGAAAAATTGAAATTTGTAGTAAACAACAACAACAAATCGTACCAACTTTGAGAGAAAAAAACTACAGCTACTCAGCAAAATCTGAGAATGGAAATGCTTTTGAACAACATAGAAAATTTTCGGAAAAAAGATAAACATAGAAGTATTTCAAAACTGCTATTGGACACGTCAATTTTAGAAAATAAATCAATAAACAGAGAAAAAAAACTTGAATGAATAATGAGGAATTTAAGAACAATTAAATCAAGACCCCCATTAAATGACTGAATAAGAAACAGTAGTTCTCATCAGAAGCCAAGTTTTAAAAATTTATAGGACAATAAGGATGTTATTTCAAATTCAAAATTATGAAAAAAAAAACGAGACCAAGGTGGGGAACCGCAACATCGTACCAGGGCAAAAACAAGTAATCAAGAGAGCTTAAATGGTATTATATACACGGTGCATAGTGCATGACCATCAAGTTATGAATCTGAGAACTGTTTTTACAAGCTACCAAACTAGAGAGCAAACTAACTGTCATTTCTTACATAATCCTATGATTCGGCAAAAAACACTACTTAGGAGAGTAACACATATTTTCCTTAATGTATCCTGGATAAATCCTCGACAAGTTTTAACACATCTTCAGCTGTCGCATCTACTAGTTCCATGGTTTCGGAGGGCAAACCTATAAGTAACATGATTACTCGATTAGTTGAACAAAATATTTTTGTTTTCTTTAATCATGAATTTTGTTTGATGCAAATGTTTGAAAGAGTTAAAAAGATATTAGAACATAAAGCAATGAATTATATGGGGAATACTATGGCTCGTCCTACTTAGTCCAAATACGCAAAACACAACATTACTGAGAATGCCATTATGAAACATGATAACATCAAAATATAATATAATAACATTTCTTATTGGTCAGGGAATTCAACGGGCTTGCCTTCGGTATTTCTAGACCTATCGGTGAGCTTAAATGACCAAAAATATAATGTAATGCAATCTACAAATTATAAATTGTACTGGTATAGCTCCCCAGTTATCATGCGAGAAACCAAATGCAACTGGTGAACTTACCTAGATCAGCCACTTATTTTATAATTATGTTTAAATCATACAGCAATAATTTTGCATGTCACAGTTACCGAAACACAATAACTACACAGGAATCACCTATGAAACTAATGCATTTCCTACTGCTTTTAGCTATCCCTCTTTCATTGCCTCCTTCTTTCATTCTTTCCCGCGCCTTCCTTCTGAGTGATTCAGACCGTTCAAAAAGTACTATGATTTCTTGCTTGACTATTTTCAAAAAATAACCGCCTTCACTAGCAAATTGATAGAAACTCATGTCAAAATGCTTTAATCCCTGACTAAAATACGATCATTTCCGGGTACACTTCACTCCTCAAGTCTAAATAACCTCATGAAACCAGACTAATTTAGAAAAAAGAAAAAAAAAATGTCTAAGGAGCTTCGAAACGTTTGGAGCATGATACAACACTAATTTCGGAATTCTCAACAATATAAGCACGACTGATAACTTTTAAACAGCGCTGTGTTAGATATGAATTAAGCTTACTATTCAACAATGGAATTTTGAGACCCTTGACAATTTCTCTCACTGAATCCTTGCTTATATCCAAAACACTCTCGATCAGATCACCGTCGATAAAACCGTTTGGAACTTCGCTTCGTTTTTCTGTTTCAAATGTTCTGTACTGTGCGTGCGAAATTCGCATACAATTTTCAGTGTATTCGGCCAAACGTTTCTGAAGATCTTGCAAGAATCTAAAATACAGAAAATTACACTCACCTTCAACTCCCAAATCTAACTTGAACCAAGAGAGTTCCCCACGCATCCATTGCAAATATTAGTACTTCTCCATATGTTAAACTATATCTTTTTTTATTTCTGAAAGAATACTATGCAATCTATATTAATCAACGCAACCTACGTATAAAGCATTGGCGGTATTTGAACAATAACTCCTATACCACCATCTGATGTGCCATATAAAATCGGTGAATGATAAATAGGCGCCACGTCAACTTGAGTAGCAGTTAAAGAACCATGACAGAATACATTCACCATTTCACCAAGGTAAAATAAACCCAACTCCTGCAGAACTGCCTGACAATTCTTTTCAATTACTTCAAAAGCAAAATTTTTGAAGGATAAACTCGATCAACAAAATTCTCATGCTAGAAATCAAAACAGTGATTACCTGCAGTCGTGTCCCTTCTTCTTTGAATACTGTGAAAGAATCTTTAACTACCGTAAACAAATTGTATGAATTTTCAGCACCCAAAAAATTGTCTGAATCAATTATCTCGCAAGCAGACATCCAGTTTGTCATAAAATCTCTTAAAATTCTGTGGTTAAAGACGATCTTAGACGTTTTCAAAAAAAAAAAAATGTGGCAAAAACCCGTACTGTAAATATGATAGCGAATATTACATATAAAAGAGGTTTTGAAAATATAAACCACGAGCCAAACAAGCGCAGCAGTTAGACTCATCCAGTGTCACTGGAAGTCAAAAAAACAAAAACCACCAGATAAATACCTTACCTAGCTACCTTTTCAAAAGTTGATTCCATTGATTTATAGGAAAGTAACGAAAGAGACCGCATCAAATCGCCAACCAAAATTAAATCATTTTTCGTCTTCAAATACAAAGCAGTAACATTATCAAAATCGGAACATTCTAATCGTAATTCTTTGTCTGAAGTCCATTCAAATAATCGAACGCAACTGTTAACTGCCACCACTAGTTTCCCTGTAATGGGCACAACATATGTATCCATTATCCAAAAAAAATCGACTTTTCAACAGACTAAAAGTCAAAAATGACGTCTCGTTTGTGAAACTGTTTTTTTTTTTTTTGGAATAATAGACTCAACGCACCATCCATAGATTGAATCGAATAAGCAGCTCCTTTAATCTCCTTTTCATAGACTAATCGCATACGCTCTGGACCCTCCGAAGCTTGAAACATCATAATTCGACCCTGTAACGCAGAAGTCACTACTAACTATCAACTTAAGAAAACAAAGTGACTGAATAAGTGAACTGCCAACTTGGGCAACAAAAAATGCGCACAAAAAGGAAAAGAAAAAACTGTGGAACTAACCATTTTTGACTCAGTTTCATCGGACATAATAACTGCAGTACCAACAACGAAATATGGCTGGCTGTCATTCCCCAGCTGACAAGAAGCCAGTGACATTGCCATCTCACTGCCTTCAAGCTCATGAGAATGTAATATTTCAAATGTATTGGAATCCAGCAACAAAATTGAACTGACCTGTAACCTCACTTCGCTCACACTGAGAATACGTCAAAAAGAGGAAAATAGCAGAGATGAGAAACGAACTGCAAAGCATAATTTATGGATTTTAAAACTAATTCTTTCACGAATAACAAAGCGATTCCTAGCAACTTAGCTCACTTCCATTTCCTCAGCCAAACATTCTGGGGTAGGTTCTCGTCTCATCGAGCTCAATCGACTACTTGATGTTTCCGTTGCACTTTTAGATGCACACTGTCCAAAATGATGTTTTCCCATAGCGTCCACAAACTGCACGGAAAATACGAACAAGGTGCAATCACATATTTTGAAGTAACTGATGAATATTTTTGTCATTACTATTTTTTACCATTAGTTTGTTCTCTAAAATCAAATGATATAACTTTGAAACTAAGTTTCAAATAGAAACAAATGCAGAAAAACATAAAAACAGGAATACCTCTAATCGCTCAACAGTAACGGCAATCGTATTCGTTTCCGGTTGGTAGGCAATTCGAGAAGGACTTTCACCCAGTGGAACTGTTCTGATGTGCAATTTCTGAATATCATCAATTCTACCTGTATAAAAAGACACTGGTACATATGGAAAAATGCAGAAAAAATAGAACTGCTCACTAATAGAAATCTGACAAAAATATCGTGCCATAAGGAAGATATACTCGAATCTGAAAAGTAATTAAAAATAACCAATAACTAATGTATGTCCATCTGTAAGCACCAAAGCATCAAGATAAGATTCTGCATGAAGTGGCGTCATTGTTGAAACCATTCTGAGATTTACATTGGAAAATAAAAGCTTCTGATTTGAGGAATAAATGACTGCTGGACGATCACTGCATACAAAGATATTATGAAGTGGAGAACATCGAGACCGAAATTTACGTAAATGTATTGGCTGTGTCCCAAGCGTCGCTTTTTTTGGGTCGAGAAGAGCACCTAAAGTCAGATGTACCAGTAAACCAGTAAGACATAATACATTCTTTTCAAAAGAAAAAGAATATAAAGAGACTCAAACATAAAATCAAGTTACCATATGTTAATTCAAATTGAAAGCTAGGATGAAAAATAACCACAAACTGAAATGTACAAAAAGAGAGTTCCAAGCTAACCAGTCTTCATATCAATTTGAAAGTAATGTACTGTCCCATCACCAAGTGCCACCAGCAGATAAACGTGTCCTTCCATTGGGCTCAACATGATCGATCGAGAGAGCATATCACCGGATATCTTTTCCCGAACAACTTCCACCAATTGTGGCAATGTGCGCAACGCAACAGATAGATCTGTCCAGTAACCAACAGCACAAATTTCAGAACGCGTTGTATTGCTTCCTAAAGGCGGAAAAGTAAAAGATCTAAGAGAGTGATTCAAGTACTAAGAATTATACATGAATGATGGATGAAAGAAAGAAGCCAAAATTTTGGAAAGACTTTCTAGTTTCCGATTTCCTACTCTCCATCTTTCAACTACTACAAAACACTTACCAACAGGAGTGATGTCAATGCAAGAAATTTCAAATTCGCATTCTAATTCAGTTATTACTTTAATACCTGCAGACGCTGCTTCTAAGTATACAAGAAGAGCTCCACAGACTACTATCAGCTGGCCTGCAATAAACTTAAGATTTATAGCATTAACTGCATTATTTGATGTTTCACATAAGCACAAAAACCCCTTAACTGAGGATAGGATAAGGACCAAAACTGCTACCCTATTATCGATATCATCTCCCTTTATCGGTAATTTACTTGCTATCTTCTTTTGCTCAAAAAGAAGCAAAACTTACCATCCAGAATTAAATTCACATACATCCATAATGTTATTTTCTTATCGCTCTCCTCAAGTCCTTTAAGTTCAAACATAAGATTACGACAAACATACCGGTTGCTTCATTAACAGAAACAAGTGTGATCCATTTAGGAGCTTTCCATATTTTAATGTCATCACCATCGATAAGAATTACTTCGCCATGTGTGACTTGCAAAATTATTTTGCTGCGAAATAGACAACCTGCCCAAAGGGTTGCACCATCAGTTGAGAAACCTAGAAGTACAGAAATGTAAAGAAGTAAAGAAATGGAACGAAATACTGAACTGCAGTTTGGATGGTCAGTTTACAGGAGATAAAATGTGAAATATAGCTGACCCACTATACTAGTAAATTTTTGTGCAATGGAATTTATGCAAAATCTAGTTACCTGTTATCTGTGTATCCTCTAATTCTTCGCCATTAATGAACAAGACATGCGTTTCACTATCAAAGCTAAGAATTATATAGTCATCAAACTCTTGGTCTTGCGTACGTAGTGTAAACATATTTTTAATGCCTTTTAGCTCCACAGAGGCCAACTCTTCGATCCCAATTCCATTTCTGATAATGCGAATAGTACCATCCTAAAATAAAAAAAATAAATAAATAAACCAATTTCTGAGATTTCTAACAAACGAAATAGTATAAGTGTTTCATAATTCAACGACATAACTGTAATAAAAAGGTGATCTAACAGAGGAAAGTTTTATTTTTTATAACAAATTAATATGCTTCAGTCAAGACTTATATCAAATTACTTTGTAAGCTCCAGAACATGTGATAATTTGCTGCTGTCCATTACATCGCATTACTGTCATGTCTCTTATTGGTGCCAGATTCGTATAACTATCTAATAATGATATGTAGCCCGTACCATCTGCTCGCGGTTCTAGGCGAAAAAAGCACAGGTGAAAATAAAGTCAAAAGAATTTGAAAGCTAAGTAAAAAAAAAAAAAATTAAGCAAATAAAAAGGAATCATTCGATCGCGTTTTCTGAACAGATGACTTTAAAATCAACTAATACTGCTTTACAAGTTAGATTTCCAAAAAATGCACTTTATTACTACTTTATTAAGAATATAATACTAGAGCTTACTCCTTGAATAATCATGATACTCGCTATGACAAATGTTATAAGACCTAATATAAATATGATCGACTTATATCCTCAATAAATAATAACCAGCGACAAATTTCATCATTAATTTGCTACAAGGATACAAAAAAGTAAACCTGTACTGAGACGTATCAGCTGACTATCCCCAAAACGCGATCCAATGAAACAGACTCCATTATCCAAATAGCACATACACTCTGCGATACAAGTTTCTCCCAAGCTTTCGACCTAAATGGAACGAGGAGATAGATACATGGTTTAGACATCAAAAAATAAATAACTCATCATGAACAGGACATGCTTAGTTCAACCTTAACTAAAATTCAGGATTATGATTATCGCAAGTTCACCAAATCTTAAATAACAACAGAATTTGAAAAACAAAAATATCAACATAAATCAAAAATACCCTCAGTAGCTTGCATGAATTCAAACCTTCATATCCTTTACACTTATTCCTGAGCTCTCATCCTGTTCCTGATCTCTGCCTAATTCCAGCAACAACATGTATAAATGACCAGCTAAGTCAGCCAGTAAATACCGCTGTCCATCCCTATCCACTGGAGCATAACAATTCGGATGGGTATTGTGAAGCCTTGCTCCAGGCAATCCTGCATAACGCAAGGCATCATCGCCACTTAAAAAAATGGAAAATACAATATGAAGTTTGCTTATTGAAAATTTCAAAAGACCATTACTACTGCTGATCAGAAGAGAAGTAAGCATTTTTATAAGCAGTAGAAAGAAAAGAAAATAAAAACGAAAAATGAAGATGAGCGAAGAGATTATTAACTAAAGGAAAAAAAAATCTCCCGCATGAAGTGCCAGTAAATGTAAATGAGATTTAGGATCACTTTCCAAATACTTGAAATTTAGCAGCGATCATACATCGTTATTATTAATGCTATGCATAGACCAACAATGCACATTTGAGTAACGATCTCAATGTTGCCAACATATTACTTGACAGTACACAGAAAATGTAATAAAATTGTAAATACAATAAGAACTCATCTTTGTGATAAGAAATTGCATCAGGGCCGGCAATGAGACATCCACCTACTGGCTCTGGAACACTGATCACCATACTTGCTTCTCCTTCAAGATTATCATGTTTCCAAAGGGGAGAGCTGAGCTCTTTGTCGTCAATATTAAGAGTCACTACTTTTATATGGCGTCCATTATCGTCCTGGTATATGTATGCAAGTGTTGGACGACCTGAAGATACGCCAAAATTGAAAAATCTATTAGTCCTTCTGTTTTCTCCAACAGTGAAGCTAATACTGACTCTGAAACGTCAAAGGAATTCAAAAACTGGCTATATTTCCCAAGCTGAAGAAAATGCAAATATATAACCCATACCTGGATCAGACATGAAAGTTATATCAATGATATACAAATCATCACATCTGACGTTGAAACCACGCAAATCCTTCCCTTCATTCCACTGTACTACTTTCAGAAGACCGTCATATAAACGAAACACCATCAGCTGCAAGCAATGGAACAATAAAGTTGCTGTCTTACATTACGAACAAAGGTTAATTCCATAAGAAAAGTAATCATCAGTTTATTTTAAAATCTAGGAAGTTTCAAACATCACCTCCTGTATCGTGCATGATCAATAAAAATCTCACTCCTGATGAATGAACTGTTGCTATCATTCCTGTTTCGGATGGTCGACCAACACGATCCACTATATGCCCCGAGGCCCGTGTACGTAACTCGCTTGTCGCTGTCCAACGGATTATAGCCAGGTGATATTTCGCTGTTAAGATTAATAAACTATCTACATCCTATAATTATTGCTTTCACTTAATCGGCTAGAAGCTAATAATCTAACCTTAGGAGTAACAAAGACAGAAATCGCTCGGCTAACTTTAATTGGGAATTTAAATTCGTTTGCATTTTCGCCGTTGCAAAATAAACAATATGACACCCGAACAACAGTACTGTTTTACTATTTATCTCCAGTAGAGCGGCTAGTCCCCTACAGGTTGGCAAGTAACGAACCAGGTCAAGGTAATTAATCGTTACGAACACAAATAAAATAGGAATCCATACCTCGCCCGGTGGCCTGAATACTTTTACTGTGGCGATTCGCCCATACACTGGGCATTCCCTGTGCGGTTTCAGTCCTTCCGGCGTGACCAAAAACAGCTCCACACGATTGGTTTTCGCCAACACCAGATTTAATTCCGTAGGAGCAATAAAACTTCCAACCACGGCATGGGTTACCACTGTTGGCTTGTATGCTGTTACAATATAGTTGAGGGCCATTTTTACGACTCCCTGAGATTTTAGTTAAAATTTCAAAATTGAAATCCATCTAATCAAATAGTTGCTGATAAAATTTATTTTATTTATCTACTTTAGCAAACGCAGCAAAGAATTTCACAGATGAAAACGATGCAGCAGATGGATACCATCGAATACAACTGAACAGGTGGCGAATAATCCAACCACACATCAAACTGAACATGAAGCCCTCAACTGAAGAATTTATAGCAAGACCTCATCATGACAATTTTGTGTCCCATATGAAGTATCACATGTTAGAGCGCCATGTAGGTTTTGAAATGAAGTTTTATCGTGAATGGGATCGGCAACTATGTTTTGTGCTGCTAAATCGTGAATTCTACGGCTGAATTTCAATATCCAAGTTTGGTTAATGAAGGTAAATAACTGGTATAACTGGAAGTCATATAATTGAATAGAAAGATTCAGCGTACATATTTCGGAGGTCCGCATAAAAGCTTTACTTCAAGGAATATCAGAAGACGTATTACACGAGACAATAATATTTGAGCAACACTATGTAGTTTTTGTACAAAGATTAACTGAACATGAGTCTTAGATCACAGTTAGAATTTACTTAAGCGCTCGATATGAATAACTGATCATCTCTGGAACATTCTGGAGTAAGCTTTATGAGCGATTATGCCATAATTGTGAAATAATAATTGATATGTAAATTTCAATTTGTATAATCTTTGCCGCCTATAATTCATATTATTCCCCATGTGTCGATAACAATGGAGATAGGGCGATCTTTAATAATAATAATAAAAAATCACTTTTCTTGTTAAAGTAGACTTCATAAGCATTTAAGCTAATATGCTACCAACAAATAAAAAAAGCACACACACAAAAAGGTGCACATCAAAAATGCATTCATTTTTAAGTCCTAGCGGAGAATTATAATTACATCTTACTAGTGTACCTCTTTATTTTTTGTCGTTAGGGCTTTTATCTATGCTTCGTTCAGTATGCTGATCCTTTTGGTCCTTCTGTTCCATATTATTTTGCTCATTTCTTTATAACTTATTATTGATAATAGTAGAGAGTTAACAGTACATGATAAATCCTACACTGTTGGCTGCTGTCCTCAGTCATCTTCAGAAAGAATCCAATTACAATGTGGTAGAGATTCGGTTCAGCCTTCACCACTGATAATATTGGCACTAAAAACCACAATCTTAATTTTTTGCTGGTAATTTAAGTAATCCAAGAATTATTCTGTTTTATTTTAATTTTGATGAAAAGCTATTATTATTACTTATCACTATTATTTGAATTGGATGTGTCGAGGTAATTAAACAGCTTTATTAAAGCAGGGCGTAACTTCTTCCTTTCATAACCCTAAGTTCAGAGTTGGTCGGTTTTAGCACCATAATTATTTTAAGCGATAGAATTTGCATTTCCATAGACCAAAAATCAGCCAGTGTGACGAAGTAATCCATAAGAAAATGAAGCAGTATGAATCAAAGTGTATCTCTGCTATCATAATTTTAGGAATTTTATTGAATACTCAGAATCAGATGTTTCTTTTTTCTCCCACATATTTAGGATTAAACTTAACTTATGTCTTTCCACAGCCATCTCGATGTTTCAACGTGTTTTTGCTGTAACTACAATGCTTCTCAGCATTTTAACTTGAAATCAAAAAATTGCAAACTCCACAAGTGCTTTATTTACTTGGTAAAAGAAGATGTGGCAGGTTGGAGTTAATTGGAAAGGGTGTATTATGCTGGTTCCGGCAAGTCAGTTCGTGATCAGTTACGTAAGTAAAGTGAGGACAAGCATGTTGTGTGAATGTGAGTAAAAGCAGACGTTGTTTAAGTGGTAAAAGATTTGTGTGCACTGGGATGATGTTCTGCTGCAAAGCAGAAATCGATTTGAAGAAAGCATCTCACTAATCTTAATGAAAGCGCAGCAACTGCTTCTCCGATAAGCTTTTATATTTTCTAGAATCGAACCGACAGATGGACGCTGCGAACAATTAGTGCTGGGCATTTATTTCCAGTGACATTTCCGCACTTCCTAGCTGCACTGCACTAGCTTAGTAATACCTTGGCCTAAGCGCAGTTTGGTACTAGCCATTTTAGATTAACTTCTGAGGGAATTATATGTTGTTTCCTCGAGCAACACATTTCAAGTAGAATGGAAACTGTTTGTGCTTACTTATTGATAAATAAATTGATGTTTTAGGCATGTTGTTGACTAGCTGCTGTAAAAAGTTTTCATTTTCTTGCAAAATCGTCAATTCTTGTTATACTACATTCATTTTGCTACCGCAAACTTCATGCATTGTGCTACTGATTGGATGAAGTCCAACCGGCTACTTTCTCTATTGAGCTTTATTTGCTACGAACTTCTTAATTCCTGCTGGATTAAGAAACATTTAGCATTTTCATTGCACACCTCATCAGTGTCAATCATGGTAGTGGCACACTTCGTATCCTCACTTCAAAACCTGTCAAATATATCAATGATTAATATGCTTTTAAAAAATATATTTTCGCAAGTTCATCTCGTATATTTTCTGAATTTTTTATAGAAAGGATTAAGCTGCGGGGATTTTTACATTGCTCCTTCCTATAAATTTTAAGGCTGACCTTATTTACTGTTTTTGACACTTAGAAATGATTTCCGCTACTGTACGCAGAAAAATTTTAAACAGGTAAACCAAATATCCCTACAAAAGCAATGAAGCCTATTATCAGATAAATCATATACTGACGGAATCATTGGTTTACCTGTTGAGTGCCAACATATTCAAGAATTTGAGCTTTCAGTCTGTTATAAGTGGAATCATTAACTTATATTCCCCTCATAATATGTTTATATAACTGCCGCCACTGCGTATAAAGTTATTTTCAGGTAGTTAGAGAATTCATGCAAGCTGTGGAAATGAATTATTGACTCAAAAAAAAAAAGAAGAAAACTCAACATGACAAGTCTTAATTTCAGTTGTGATGCTTCCGTGGTTAGCAATTTATTGGTCAAAAATATCGTTACAGTTGATACCGTTATTGTTACTGCAACTGAATAGTGTTTCTGCAGCGGAACAGTTCACAGTAAAGTAAATTTCACTTTACTTTCCGTATTTTATTCCATATATTGTTATTTATTTGACTACAGTTTCTCCCCACACTCTCTTCAAAATGATGCACAAGAAAAGTCCGATGTGTAGTTAAAATTTTGGTAATTTTCATCATAGATCTATCAGTCATGGCCGAACTTCTAGACTTAATAGAATATTGAATCTGCAGTGTGGAAAGATGGGCGAATCTTTTGAGTGAACATCTCCAAGAAATGTTTAGTGGCGCAACCAGAGAAATTGATATCGTCGAGGTTTGCTTTTCAATTGTTTTAATTTTAATGTTTCTGTGATAGTAGATTGTTTTTTTTTTTTTTAATTTTTTCTTTTCAGATGGAAAGGTAAAATCTCTGTAGCTTAAACCAGCAGTATAGATTTCATTATTTTAAATAAAATTTGCACAAGCTGGTTTTATTCCGCATCAAACTTTTTCTTGCATTAGACTCTCTGCTGAATCGTTTTTCATACTTAAAACATTATAGATGTACAGAAATTATGGCGAAGTTGAAATATTTGATCCTCAAGTAGAGCTGAAAAGAGCAAAAAATGTAATCGACGCATACTTGAAACGACGTGCTAAATTTGCGTGGGCAAGTTTATTAAATCAAAAAACTTTTATTAAAGTAATTAGACAGTGAAATCACTGCTCAGATTAATAGAGACTATCACTTGGAATTCTGTTTCAGTTTGAAATGTTTACAAAGTTTCTGTAAGATAAATTCATTATGGATCCATACTAAAATATTTTACCTGAATTGATAATTTCAGCTCCATTTTTAGAGTCACATTTGGATTAAGATTAAACTGAATTTGAAATTTAGGATGCCAAATTAACACTGGAATCACGTTACCTGGCTAATCTGACTGAAAGTGATGTAAATAATCCCACGAGCTCTCATTTTATACGCTTTATGGCAGCCAAGCAAGAAACTGATGCTGCCCGAGTATATGTACACGATCATACTGGAAGTGTAGTCGAAGTAACATTTTCAAACTTCTGTGTCCAGTTATATGAGTGGATGGCATACGGGCATTCCTTTATTGTCCGTTATCACGAAATCTAATTCGAAATCCTTGCTTGCTGTTTTGTGTAATTTAATTTGGCTACCAATTTTTGCAGGTGAACAGTACACGACGGTTTAATTTAACACCAAATGCGAATTTGTATGGAATTCCAACAAGTTCGCTCTCTTCTGCTATCCACATCCCGACACCGGTTTATGACCGAAGTAAGAGATTATCATAAGTGAATATTTTAAGTGCTAAGCTGTTATTCCCGCTCATTCTAATAACTTGATTGTTTTATTATATGGATATGTAGCAGGAATGCTAACATTTTTCTTTGGTGTGGTTCTGTAATTTTATGTGTTGATACATGGATATTATTTAAAATGCAACGACGTTTGCAGATCCAGAGGTGCTGTTGAAAATAGATTGGTCTGACATTGACGATTTATATAGAGCGAATCGGGAAGGAACACATGACCTAGCTTTTCAGATGTTTTGTTCAGAATCAGGGTTTATGCGCTATTACCCAGGTAGATAGATATTAGTTTGCTGATTCACTTGTGAGTCGACGGAAGATTTCTTTGGAAATTAGATTATCATTTGAATATCTTGTGAACTGTTGTTCAGGTTTGTTTAAAATTCCATTTTAACTGCAAGCCATTTAGTACAGCATTTTGTTTGTTGCAGCAGTATCATGGATATGGGACAATCATGCGGACAAACTTGATTTGTTCGACTGCAGAAGTACGGAGTGGTAAATAAGCATTTTTATAAAATTATTCTGTATTCCTCCAATCAGCTTATGTAACTGTTTGTTCTTAGATTTGTTTTGTTTCTCATTTCTTCCACATTTTTCTGGTATTTTTTTTACTATACATAATTTCTGATAGACTTCCAGGTATATAAATGCCGCAACTTTGTCCAAGAATGTGATAATAATGCTGGATATGTCTGGCTCAATGCTTGGTCAGCGATTCGAAATAGCAAAACAAACTGTGGAAGCGATATTGGAAACGCTTTCTGATAATGATTTCTTCAATATATTGCTGGTCAGCATTTTTTCAGAAATTTCGTTTCAAATTTCTAAGTGATAAAATTCCCTTTGCACCTGTCAATAAAGTTATCTTGCAGTTCTCAAAAACAGTTGGTTTCTTGGATGAGTGTAGCGAAAAAGCTGGGTTGTTACAAGCAACAGTTCGCAATAAGAAGGTGTCTTTTTGTGCAACCTCAGTTTTTCTATTTCCACGGAGCATATTCATCCTTAGTTCCAATTTTCGTAGTTCAGTCGATGAATTATTCATGTTTTTCTTGTTGGCTTCAACTAAATTTATGTGTATTCCAAATTTTCAAAATTATAAGTTGAACTTCAGATGCTACGAGCTCGACTGAATGGCATGTCATCAGAGGGTAAGGCAGAATACGAAAAAGGCTTGATTAAAGCTTTCGAGACACTGATGAAAGTAAATTTTTCTCTCACTGAGAATTTTTTTTCTTTTTTAAATTTTCAGAGGAGATGATTTTTAATTTTTTTTTTTGTTGCTTCATTTTATGTTTGACGTGCTTGTCGTGAAACCGCTTGAAACTAAAAAAACAAGATTTACGCTTTGCGCTTCTGTAAACAGTGGTATGCCTGCTATTTTTCAAAATATACTGCTAGCAGTAGATTACTAACGTAAACTAGATAGTAAACAATGTTTGTTGTGTAGCTTTTTAGGGACGAATAATTTGAAAATGGGTAGTTCAAGCTTTTGAATACAGGTAACTCATATTATTTGGGTATCAATTCCAAGGAGAATGTCTTTGCTAAAAGTTAATTAGCTTGAAAGTGATATCACGCTGTTCGTCTGTTTTTGTCGCTTTATTGCTGTTTGCGCTTCATCCACATACAGCTTCCTGGGTCGGTCAATTTTACGACAGCCGAAGAACTGGCAATACGTCAGGAGCTATCTGGTGGTGTGTTACCTGCTGATGTTCACTACATCGCTGTTCAAGACCATATCCTTGTGGTCCCGAATCATCTTTATCAGGCAGTAAGTACTAGCCATCAATAGGTGTGTCTGGTACTATAATATTTTTGACTACTAGTTTCTCATTTAGAGATAAAATTAAGCAGCTGATCGCTGAATTTTCGCATGTATTACTTTCCTTCACGTTTCTTATTTGTCCTTATTGCTTACGAACACTTAGGGCGCTTTAGCATCGATGGAAACAGCATTGTTTTTAGGCTGTATAACTCTTGAAATTAAAACTAATCTCGAATTTTATTTTTTATTGAGTTCATCTTCTTGTAAAAATTGGTTTCAAGCTGAAGTAAGCAAAGGGCCATTTGTTTGCTCTTCCCATAGATTAGACGGTGCAAAAAATCACAAATAAGCAGCTTTATTGAAAAATGGATAGCAAAACTGGTGATGCAGCACTTTAAACATTCAGCAGAACCCCTATCTAGTAAATATTGGAATTCTGTTGGCAATGATATTGTCACGGTGTTTATTTCAGATGCGTAATTATACGGGAAAAAAGGCGCAATTTGGTTGCAACGATATCATTATGCTGATTACTGATGGAGCACCGAATTATTTTAAGCAGATTTTCCATCTATATAATAAAAATAAATCAGTGAATGACTTGATCATCTCAACATTCTTTATCGGCACAACCCTGATACTGTTTTTCTTTTTTTTTATAGATCTTTCGAATTTTTTTGGCCTGTCGTCTAGAATTATAGTTTGGGAGATTGGGTGACCTAGGTAACCAGAATCTAAACTCGTTTGTGCACGTTCAGATAAATGTATTAGAAGTCACAAGTTAGTCGTACTTAATTTTGAGAAATTAAGGTCTTATTGTGGCAATTACAGCAAATGGTAATTGTAGGTTCGCTTCTTTTCATTTCTGATAGGAGAAGAAGCTACAGACGTAGCACAAGTTAAGTGGATGGCTTGTGAAAACAAAGGCTTCATGGTGCATATCAGTAATTTGGCAGATGTACAAGACAAAGTTCAGGTATCCAAAGTTACTTGCGTTTGTCTTCACATGATACAATTGATACTTCATGCTCTGTTTAGTGCGAGTTGTAATTGCAAGCCTTACAATACAGCAAACTAATCAGGATTCATCGGTTTGTTCCTTTTTTTCAGCAAGGAATGGGGCTAGTAATCCAGTATCCCGTGGTATTTTGTGGTAGCTCATTGATGATACATCATAGCTGGTCGTGACTTTGCTCCGAATTATTTAATATTAGAAAAGGTGTAAATGGTGCCGCTGCTAGTGTACTTTTTTTACTATCACTCCTACTGTGCTTGTATGTAACCCAACAGTTGTTATTTCTTTATATCAATTGGCTGTAGGGTTTAGCAATTTTTTCGAAAAGATCTTTATTTTTAGCACTATATCAAAGTGATGAGTCGACCGGTCGGTAAGCATGGTGTAAATTTTGGTGAAAAGGATGCGATTTGGAGTGGTGTTTACAAAGAACGACTGGTAAGTCTGTTTTTAATTTGTTTTTTATGTGTTTTTTATGTATACATATGTAATAAAATGTTCACTTATCTAAGTTTTTTGTTTCTAATATTTAAGTAATAATAGTTAGATTCAACAATGTAATCTTTTGCTATTTAATTAGAGAATAAATTTTGCTTTTTTTTTTTTTTCAGCTAACAGTCAGTCAAAATCCAATAAAGAAAGTAAGTGTCGTTGTCATTGTTCTTTTTGCTTTATGTTGCAGTTTTTTGACCAGTAATTCATTTTATGTATGCTAATCAGAGTTTATTTCATTCCTGATAATTTCAGAAATCTCGCATCAAACGTGTGGATCCAAGGGTTAGTTGTGTGCTATTCTGCAAAATTTCACTTTGATTATTTCCTGCTGATATATTACATTGAACTTTGTGTCTTTTTAATTTTCGTAAACATTAAAAGACAGCACCTATATTCACTCTCTTATGAATATAAATCACTGCAGTATTTATTACCTCTATTTGACAGTGGAAATCTAACTTCTGAAAGTGAAAGCTAACTTTGACAGTGGAAATCCCTGACATAAAATTTCAGAGCTGAATGACATGAAATCTGCAGGAAAAATTTGTTTGCATTTGCAATTTCTCTTCATAAATTATCTATTCTCTTATCATCTGTTTTCATCTTTCTTCAACCCTTCTCTTCACTGATTTTGATTTTATCAATTTCTTTTTTCTTTTTCTTATGAGGAGGCGAGATTGAACTCGTAATGTCTTAAAAAGGTAGCCGGAAAGTGTTTTCTTTTAAGACAGAAATGCTAGTCACAACCGTAAGTTATCCAGTGATCCAAGATGAAGAGCTGATGGGTGTTGCTGCCGTTAGTGTACCAGTCACTGAATTGGCACAGCTGGTCCATAATCTAAACGTAAGATATGTTAAATTATTTTAACGTAAACCTGATATCCACGCACTATTCAGTTGCTGAGGTTCTTTATTGTGCAGTTGGTTGCAGAAACTAGTCTATGGCGGTCATGAATTCCATGATAATGATCGGAATAATGAAATTAACCACTTAAAGTTTTCATTTGGCTTAGAAAATTTTTCTTTAACTTGCAGTTTGGAAGTAGGAGTTATGCATTTATGCTGGACAACAATGGTTATGTGATGTTCCATCCACAAATGCGCCCTCTGGTAAGTATGCAGTGTTGCAGATAAAACCCGCTAGTTCTGGATGCAATATCCAACCGCTATCAATTATCTGCTAACTGTAAAACTAGTTATAAGGCTATTGGAATTCTATCCACAGGTTATTATAGCAAGGAGCAAAGAATCCTTGAATATCATATTCACTCTTTCTATTATATTCAACAAGTTTAGACACACATTTTTTTTAGGACCCAGAAACAAAACAAATGAAACTGAATTACAATAATATTGATATTTTGGAACTAGAAGTGCCTCAGAATCAACAAATAGTTAGTTTTTTGTTCCATAAAAGTTCTATTCTTTATACTGTTGAAAGTCAGGGCTTGTTCACAAAATCGTCTCTTCCTACATCATGCTCATTTCCTTCCCGACCTTTATCTATTGATTTCATTTTAATTTACGTGTCTCTACTGGCAGTTTTTTAGTTAAACGATCATTTGTCAGTGAAGCATCGTTTACAGTACGATACTAGTGAGGTAAAATTCTACGGCATTGCTGGTTTCCTTCTATTTGTACCTTACTGCATGCTACACCTTTCCATGTTTGCGAGCATTTCTTTGGAACTGAAAGAACTGATCAGTTTTATTTTATGAAACACATTCTTAGAAATCCCCGAAGATTTTGCGTGGTAATTTCCAGCTCAGCTCTCCTGAAGTTTTCCTGCCGTTCTTGCATACTACACTTGTGTTTTTGACCTTTTCTTCCTTATTAAACCTAGTTTGATCATACACCAGTTATTTATTTGTTCAGTGGTTTTTTCTTTCTGAAGAAACGATTTTTTATTTTGTTCTGTGCACTCTACACCAACTCAATTTATTTCAACAAAAAAAAAAAAAAAAAAAAAAAGGAATAAAAAAAATAATTGGTTAATATTTCAGATGCGTCGTTCAATGATTAACTGTGATAACGCCAACGCATATGCGTTGGATGTGCTGTATGCAACAGCTAATTTGGTAAAATTTTCTGAAATAAGCAGTAGTAATAGTAAACGAGTTAAATAATTAATAAATAAATTAATGGTGAGGATAAGTGAATAACAAGAAATAAATAAACAGTAATAATAAATAAGTTGTAAATAATAAGTCACTAAGTAAATAATTAATAAGCGGATTAATTAATAAGCAAATAAACAACGAAACAAGTGACAAATAATTAATAATAAGTATTGATATAATAACATTATTAAATTAATTAATAATAATAATGCATTGATTGCAGGAGCGTGTGTACCGTCAATCGAACAAGTATTATTCAGAATGCTTGAAACAGTCACTGTTTACGTATGGCTCTTTTGATGAGTACTTTAGATTAATAGTGTTGAAGGTCTTAGTTGGAGAGGTGTGAGATGGTTTTCAATTACACAATGTTTTACATTAAAGCGGAATGTGCTATGTATTTATATGAAGTGAGCGCTGATTTTTGCAGTCATGAGTTCAAAACTGGTTATAATGCTAAAAGGATGTGGTGTTGAGTATTTAAAACGATATATGGTGTTATCTTTTTCATTGCAGTATCGGAATAGCAGTAGCAAAAGGTGATGAGAAACGAATAAAACCAAAAAAGGAAATAAACTATGGTGATGTGAAGCTGCTATGGTATGATATGCCGAACTGGCTGATGCATCCTAGATGGTATTTTTTTTTTGTTTTTTTTTACTCAAGTGAACTCTGAATATGATTTTTATTTTGCAGGCGTTACTGCCTGCTGAACGATCAGGACACGCAGTTGACTCCTGAGACTGCGTTTCGTGAATATGTCCGGAAAATGCGCATTGATGGTCGTCTACCTAAGCTTTGTGAATATCGAAAACCTCTCGTCGATCGCTTCCTGTTTGATATGAAGGCAACAAATGGTTTGACCAACTTATGGGATGTCAGCTGGAAGGAAAATAAAAAGTAAGTGAAAAAAAAGGGGAAGTGTAGCTTCACTCTTCATATTCACTAATTCATCATAACTTGACTATCCATTGTTTTGGCTTATAGTTTATTATATCAGTGGCCTCACAGCTAAATGTGGACTTTTTGTTGCAGTTAATGATTTTTGTAGGAAGCAAATTCATCTGGTTTGGTTTGCTACTGCTTCGGGTATGATAAAATATTGGGATGAGTTACCGGATGGCTTGACAGATGTCAGTCCTAACTCGTCACCAATAAATGTACCGGAAAACACTGCATCAGCATCGAAGCAATCACCAGCTAGCCCAAGTGCACAAGGAACGCCGAAACAACAAATGTTTGTTTAAAATTGTTGTGGAGCATGTCATGGAAGGCTGAAAATGTTTTGAGTAACTTCAGGTTGCTATAGCACATTTTCTTTAGAAGTTGTCAAGAATATTCATTCTAGTTCCAGACGCGGTCACGTTGGACCTTATTTGCAATAATATGACAGGATTATTGAAGTTCGGGTGGTGTAGTTTGATTTAAAAAAAAAAAGAAAAAAACATCTTTTCCAGATAAGTCTGGAATCACAATCAGATTAATTTACAATGATTTCGGATAGATTGAATTTGCTGTGTCATTTGTTATTCAAAATGTTTCCTATATACTGACTGGGGATACTTTTTGAATTTAAAGATGAAGTAGCAAATGGATTCTTTTCAGAAGTTATCGCCACTTTATCAGAGACTTGAATCGTCGTTCCAGTGAAGATCAGTACTTTCAACGCAGCGTTCGAATGCCAAGACGTTTGATTGTTGATGTGAACAAGAAAAGTGTGTATGATAAACCTTTGTTAGAGGTGAAGAATGTTTGGGGGCTAAATTTTCTACTTATTTTTTTTTAAGCCTATCTGTGGTATCAGAAGGAGACGCAATCTGCGTATGGTCATCCAGAAAATATTTCACTTCTTCTGACGATTACCAAAGCATTGGATATTGATGGTGCTCTAGTTGGTGTGGTGGGAATGGAACTAACACTCGATTATATGGCAAAATTAATGGGGAAGTTCGGTTGCGGACCGCAGGTGAACCATTTCTTCTTGTGGTTTCATCCTAATTATTCATTTTAAATAAAGTCCCGGAATAAAATTTTCTAATTTTAGAAAAATTATCACATATTTCATGAAGCTTACTGTTTTATGGCAGATATTTGCAGGATGAACGCAAATGGTGTTTTTTGTTGGATGAACATGCGTATATTGTTTATAGTAGTTTGAATACTTCCGTGAGTAGTATTGATGGATTTTCGGGAGAAGAAACAGAAATGCCGAAAACTTTCAATCTGTTAGGACGTTGGTTTGGGACGGTGAATCGAATTACAGAAAGGACGATGACACTGTTGCTAAAGAATAATTATTACACTGAGTATGCTTAGGAAATTTCAATGGATGCTTGCTGTAGTCAATATTTCCGAGGCCTTTCGTCATTTTAGTATTTCATAATGTTTGTTAAAAAGTATCGAATTAATATTAAGTGTAATTACAATTTTTTTTTTTTTTTTTTTTTTTTACAGAACAACTTATGTTGATTATCAAGCAATTTGTAAGCAAAATGAAATGGTCATGTATGCTGCTAGCGCTGCTCTCAGGGTAAGGTGAAAAATCTTGTCTGTAGATTGCTTTACTAGCATTGTTGTGATGAATACAATTTTTCTTTTCGCTGCATAGTTTAAAGTTTTTTTAAGACGGAATTTTCGAAAACCTTACAAAAGCAAAACTAAGAGTGCTGAAAAAAAGGCTAAAACTACGCTACTTTCAGGTGAATTCAATACTTAGGTCACTGATGTGGGTTTTAAGCCGACTCCTTGCATTATTACAGAATTTCGCCACTATTCAAATATTTACATCATTACTGCATCCTTATGTTGCTGGTTTGATTTAAATTTCCAAAATTAAATGCAATTTATGTGCCAGATGATCGACATATCACTTCATTTCCAACTTCGACAAATTAATAAAACTATGCATCATTACCTTTCGATATTTCTCGTTAGGAATGCTTTCTATTTTTTCTAGGTTTCGGAAAAAATCGATAAGCATCAGATTAGATTAAATTTAGCCATAGTCAACTCAGGTGAAAAATGTAGCTTTCAGCATATACAGCAACATTTACTGGTGATACCGACACATTTTCATGCGACAAAGCGGCAAGGTACTATTTAGCTAATTGGGGCATAGAGGATTGGTCAGCTAATGGATCAAGTCAAAAAATGCCGAGATCATCAGCACTAATAGCCGATAATCTATCCGAGCGTCCGTGCAAGCATAATCCGGCTAAATGCGCTGTGTAAGTTATCTGCTTATAGCATTCATTTTCTCAGATTTTTTTGTCCATCCGCTTTGTAATATCGAACTGTTTTTAATGTTTTCTTTTACTTTAGCAAAATGTATGCCCACTGGGTCCCAGGTACCAATTTATTGTTGGTTATTATTGTGCAAAGTAATCCAACATCTAGCTCATCCGTTTGCTATGATGAACTACGGTGTCCTCTATCTATACCACCTGAATTCAAGACGACATATAGTCAGGTTAAGCAACTTTCATTTTAATTTTTATCAATATATGGAAAAGTAAACCTAAATGTTCCAAGAAATTTTTCAGAAAGATTCTAGATAAGAAGCAAGCATTGTTTTATAACTTAAAACCAGTAAATAACAGTTTAATTTCCAATAAAAAGAAATCTGGCAAGAATAATCTATATTTGTATTATCCACTTAATATCTTGTTCTTAGCTACTTGCAGGTGGATAACGCATCAGACAAACAACAAGTGACTGAATCCACAAATGTAGTGGATCCGTTTTCCGAAGATGTTGATGACAGGAGGTGTCGACATGTTCGTGCGAAACAGCGCAAATCGCCATCGAAATGCATACGTTCTGATGAGGTTAAATTCACTCATTGCAGATCACTTTTTTCATTTTATGGAATCAACCGTTAACTTTTAATTGAATCGGAAGTTTATCGTAAAAATGTTTATTTTTTATTTTAAGCACGTGCAGTTACTTATTTGTAAAATCTTGCCATTTCTTTATTGAATTCAATCCCTTTCTATATGAAATCACGTAGACTGTTACCTTTTTGAGAATAAATTATGTAGTTTTTTGTTGATTTTCAGAATGAATCACAATATCCATGTTCACAGATGGCATATCCTTTGGTACCAGCTGTTCTGTTAATCGCTTCCATTTGCTGGATCCCATATGTCATGTTATAATTTCTTAAATTGTTAAAAAAAATTTTATAGCCGTAGCTGTGACAGCAAAAATTTTCCATATTACATTAAAGGTGTTGATTATATTATATTATAATGGCGAATGATATTTATGATGAGTTCCACTCCGTTAATTTTCCTCTGTTCGCAATAACGGGTAATGATATTTGACAAAACAGTTAATCATAAAGAGGAAAATATATCTCACATAAATTAAGTTACTTAATCTATTTTTGTTCACATTAACTGCATAATTGTTACCACAAGCATTCAGTCTGCAAAATCTTGAGCCACCTAGAAAATTAAATAGCAGTGAGGAAATGGAAGGCGGATTCCACGGAAGCACTAAATTTCACAACAAGAAGCACGTTATCCTCTTCTTAATGATGCTATTTAATTTTCTATGTCTTCTAGGCTGAAGGTTATCAAATTATATCTTTTGTACTAGTTCTAACCTTACATAGGGCATAATATGGGTTTCTTACTGCAGTTATGTAAATTATGTAGCTAGGTAAATTTAAATGAATTTTATTTCTGCATAAAGAAAGTCCGACTTTCACTGTTCAGTTGAATTTAGTCATATTCGTTAATTGTAGTTTAAGGTCTCTAGTGAAATACGTTAAATTATAATTGGGTTGTATAAATAGAACAATTTTGAATATAACTGTTGAACGCACAACATAAATGAAGTTGCTATACAAAGAGACGTTACGCAGTCTTTGAAGTCAAAACATCTGTGTCTCCAATCTTACTCCTTTATTAGGAATAAAGGACAGCAGTATTGGGCGAATGTTTCATCTAGTCGACGCTACAGAAATAGTCTGTTTGTATAGGTTTGGAGAGGTGAAATGCAAAATCTGAAATTTAGCATTTCAGTGAGAGCGAAGTGATATTATACAGTTAATTATTTTTGGATGATTGGTATTTCTGCTCCGTTTCCTTTATATTGTTGATTGTAATAGTAGAGAGTGGTTTGTCTGGATGGTTGGAAGGTTGGTTAGCTGTCAACTACGCATTTACTAACTAGGTCAGTTCCGGATGAAAAAGAAATGCTGCTCTTTCTCACTTCTCTCTACAACTGAAAATTGGTCCACTAAGAAGGCTTCCGATAACAGCCAATTCCAACTCATTTCCCGAAGTCTCCCTCCTCTTCTCGAGTGCCTTTTCTTCCTCGCCTTTTTTATCTTTCGCCAGCTATTTTAGTTGTGTACCAATCTACTCTCTCTAATTCACCTATCCATCATTCGTTTTCTGGAAATTACCAACATCACCGATCATACTTGAGCCAGGAATACCCTTTCATTCTTTACTAAATATCTAGTGATGGTTATTTTCTGTCATCTCCTTGCCACTCTCATCTCTCTTATAATGGAGAGTTGCAACCTAAGGTTGCATTTTTTGATCCATTTCATTAATCTTTTTCCTCTATGTGTATGACAGAAATCAGTTAGGCCGAAGGAGATTTCATCTGCGTAACTAAGACTGTACCTTTACGGTAGCTTATTCACATTCACTCATAAATCTTTTTAATGTCACCTTGACAGATTTTGTGCTCGATTGTTTGTTATTGATGAAAAGTGGAAATAATTGCAGAAGCAAAGGAAAGGCATTAAAATGAAGGCCTGAATCCCATAATCTTTCCAATGACAATACCTTACATTTTGACGAGTGAGCAATAAGAAAGTGGAACCAAAATAATTTGCAGGTTTTAAAATATAACTGCCTCCAGTAGAAGTTCAATCATCTTAAGAAATTATTTGTAAAATGCTATTGCTCATTTAGACTTAAAGTCTGGCTCAAGAATAGCGGGACGAAGATTTTGAATTTCAGTCGACTTTAAAAAACTGAAAATGATCTGGCTATTTTAAACTATTGATTTCTTTTCATATTCCCTTGCTTCGGAAGCTTTTCAATAGGGTGGAAATGCAAATTCATTTCATCCATTATTCGAAATGCTGTACTCTCTTTAGGAGGATTATGAAACGGGAAACAAAACTTTTAAGATAAATTTATCTTAATTTCGTTCTCTATTAATCTCGAAGCACACTTGATAGCTGCAGTTTTCTGATTTTATTCGGAAGCATAAAGTATTATAAGTGAGCAAATGTGGAATGAAATTGAGAAATCGTTATATGACTTACCCCTTCGCAGCATTTTTCTGTCTTCGTATTTCCAATAGTGGAATATTTTGGTTGCACTATAAGTGATGGAAGAACGTAAAAGGAGTGAGCAAAGAAACGGCTAAAGTCTAGCAGAAGGAGAAGATAAGCCATAGTAAGTTTGTCTTGAAATGAAAGAATCTTAAGGCGGGATAGCGGATGTTGTATAGAGTTATGGTACTAGGTACTTTGTTTTTCTTGTTTTTTATCTTTTTGAAGAATGAACAAACGAAACAAGAGTAGAGGAGTGATTGCTATTCTTTTCGATGTTGTAACACGCAATTTGTGTAACACTTTTCATCAACCAAATTTCCTAATACATCTCGAAATGTTTAGAAATTTTGTTGTTTTATTTTCCTCATGTATTTATTTCAACAGATCAAATGTTCTCCCAACTGAGTGATACTTTTGGAAGACGTGAAAGTAGGCGGCTGCCAGTAGATTTGGCTGTTTTTGTCAATCCCCTCATATCAGTGCCCTCATTCCTCTTTGACGAAAATCTTCACACTGTTGTGATCTGAAGAGGTATTGGGACAGAAAGAAATAAGTAGAAATGGCATAAAATCAGTTGGCAAAATAACTCATCGCAACAGTTCTTACCTATTTTTTTTATTATTAAATAAACAAATGGAATGAAAGAAATGAAACTTGTAGCTGACGAACAAGTAAACTTCACTGTTTGTGCATTGAAAAGATGGAGTATGTTGTTGGCTAAATTTCCGTGACTGAGAATATATTGAGGCCTTCGAAGAGCTTGAGAGAATATAAATACTCATGTGGCCCTTGAAGTTATCCCATTATCGCAAGAGGAATCTGAATTTATCGCCTCTCTTCGATACTTCTATCTTCTATTCGCTTCATTTCGACTGCCTGTGACAGCTTTAGAGTTGATAACCATTAATTTTTAGTACTCACTCGTTTTTGATTTCATTTTATTGAAGGAGAAACTATGCATATATCTTACTTACTGATTCATTTAATTCTTTCCATTATGCATATTGAAAAAAATTCATCGACGAATTAATCCTTTAATATTGTTTTTTTTTCTCTTCAGAATATGAAAAATGTCATATTGTCATTCACTGATTTCTCTGAAGTGTGAAGTCGAAATTAGGATGTGATACAATATAGTTATATCGCAGTTTGCTAAATAATGTGCGATGTTTTGAATTGACTGATCAGACAGTTTTGTTTCTTTTTGAGCTATGGATGGTGTTAGATGTACTGCTTCACATTATAGAGCAATTTTGGAGTGTTCAGCACTTTGCATTTTATGATTATATCCTGAAAGATTGTTGCAAAGTTTTGAGAAGGAAAATTGGATAGAACATTTTTTTTTCTCTCTCGTTCGTTTTTGACATTCCAGCCACAGCTAATTAAACATCAGAATTTTAAGATATCTTTTGGGATTGGTTTGGTAGTGCAGGCCTTACTGCTGCTATGCTCCGGGACGACATGTGCTACTGTTACTGCTGGCAAAAACAAAGAGGAGCAGATGCTTGCTTGGAGAGCTGATTATTCTTGTCTATGATGTTGCTCTGCTTGTGTGCTTTGGTACATTCACAACTAATACAGTTAACAGGTAAGTTGGAAATCAATCCATGAATTCATTTTTTTTTTTTAATTTTCTAGGCTGGATTTCATTTCATTCAACATTATTACCTGAAGTGATTAACCGGAACAGGTACATAAAAAGTTAGATGCGTCATTTGAAGTACAATTAGTGTAATTAAACTGCTAATTGGGAAGCAGCATAAAATTTTATTAAGAGTGACTGAAAATGCAAAAGAAGAAAGAAAAAAAAAACCTAAAGCAATTGTTTAATTATCGATTACGATAGATTAGAAAATATTAAGCAGTGACTTACTTCATAGTCATTTTTACATAATCACCTGTCGTCATCACGCTGTTTTCTTTCAGAATAACATGCAAATCAGATGAAAAGTACAGCATAACATGTAAGAAAAAATTAAAACTGTAGGTGTGACATTTGTATTTATATATGCAAGATTAAATTGGAAGCAAGGAAGTTAGGTTTGCTTGCTGTTAAGACTAGTCTACCTCAAACCCGTTGTTAATGTAACATGTTCTGGAGAAATTCGTAGAATTTTCAGATGAAGTTAGGAAGTCAAGGGAAAGTACATGTTTTTCCTTGAAGCTAATTAAATTCTAAAGATTCAAGGATTTCTGAGTTTTTTACAACTTTTTGAAAAGATTATTGAAGAAAGTCTTAGCAAACAATTTTCTATAATCTCAACATCCCTTATTCAGCTTAAAGTGAAAAGGAATAAGAATAATAGGTTGCAAAATAAAATCCTATTAACTTTAAGAGATAAGTGAGCAGTCATACCGAAGGCATTCGTCTGCTATTCCTATCTGATGGAATGGAACATTTCTCCTCTTGTTTCTTTATTTTTTTTTTTCTAATTGGAAGGATGTTTGTTTGGAAAGGGACCATAAAATGTTTTATTTTTACTTTTCTTTTTTTAATTGATAATTCGATCGAATAAACAAATCAATTCTATGCAGTGCAATTTGTTAGTTGGTGAGTGTCAAAATTTTGCTAGTCTCAAATATCAAAGCAGCTAATTCAAAAAGTTTCTAGTACCATCAAGAAGAATGCAGGAGACAGTTCTTAAAAACATGAAACAGTTAACTTCTTATTGTCATTTCTGTAAAACCAAACTCAGCAGATGTATCAAACCTTTCTGATCATATCACTCCGAAGTTCCGTTGTGGCAAAAGGAAATATTAGTTGCTCAGTTTTGAGGCTGTGTAGAATTGTCGAATTTTATCGAGTAAGAGGTATTTATTTATTCAGTTGGTTACCTTTGTAGGATGCTCAATCGCGAAGCTCAGCAAAATACCTTTTTTCTAACCTATTTTTTAAAATCACTGTATTTATCAGCTGTAATCGCAGTCAAGAAAACAACTTTTATAAAAATTTATAAAAGGAAATAAGAGATCGGAACCGATCGAGTCTGTAGAAAATTTTGACTTATATTTATTATATATGTTAAGATTGTTTGTTGCAATCGTATCGTATAATTGCAGTATTGCTACTAGCTTCAGCGTTATCTAAGCTATACAGTTGTAAATCAACCGTCTCTTGCTTCTCCCAAGACACAAATACTGTTTCTGCCATAATAATATTCGAGATCTTGTGTCCCAGTTTTAAGTTTTTTAATATTAGGGTTAAATTTAGTAGTGTCTAGAAAATTAAAATCCTTTACTATACTGAATAAAAGATTTGTAATTTCGGACATTTGAGGCAGTACAAAATCTGCAACAACTCCGTTATGTTGAGGAGTAAGGAAAATATCTATCAAAAGTTTTGTATATGCAGAGATATCATACCCATGCCCTTCTGCTAGATACATGGAAGAAAGAAAATCATTTCAGTCTTGACGCATTTTTTTTTTTCCAAAATTTTTTTACGAAATGAACAAAATTGGGTAAGTCTTAACCACCGAACTTCTTTTTTCACCCGAATTTCTGACTTACTAGATATCTCTCGGCAGTATAAAGCGAGCAAGGAAGAAATGAAAAGAATTGGGAGAGGATGAAAATTTGCATCTGTGAACGACATTACTGAAATATATGTATATTTCTTAGCTTTGAATTTTTGATATTCGTTTAATTTGGTAGACTTCGTTTGTAGCCGTAATATTTTTCATTCACCACTAATTTTCAGAGAGTACTGTGAAATGCTTTTGCGACAAGCAAAACTGCGAAGATTCGTTAATTTGTACTGGAGAGCTGTGCTTGATTGGATTCCGAAGTGAAGGTATTTTAAACTTCCTCTGGTGTTTTTGTTACGAACATTAATGCTAAAAGATCTCGAGATTTCCACTATTTTGAAATTTCCTCCATTCTGCAGATAGTCAAGCACATATGGAGCAGCTCTGCAGCAATTCAGGAAATGCAAGAGATTTGGCGAAATGTCAGCACAACTGGAATGGATGGCAAGAGGTGGTTTCGAAGTACTTCCATCGATACTCGTAAATTAATGTGATTTGACGTTAATTAATGTTTATGTGATAATTAGGAAGTCCGATAAGAAGGAGCAATTTATGCCTAAATACTCGTCTGGACATGAGACAAAACAAAATTTTTCAGGTTTGTGCCTGCGAGGAAGATTTTTGCAATACATTTGCATATTTACGCGGTTCCATTGAGGAAGAAAACACTGACAGTGTAGCTGATTCACAACCACCAAGGTTTAATGAGGTACCGAGAGAGGGAAGAGTATCTCTTTCTTTTTTGAATTACTTTAGGTAACTGGATGAACAGTCATTACAAAATTCACTTCACAACGTGTATGATTTATGAATTCCGGAATGCACATTTTGTTTGTGATGTCGACTGATTTTCACCATTTTCGATCTTTCATTTCACGCAGATGAATGAAAACATCATACATTTTCAGGAAGAATCGTCGGTAGATTCCGTCGGAAGGCGTCGCGGTAGTAATTTGATAATTCTATTAGTGATTATTCCTCTGTCAGTTGGCGCTCTGGCTGTGTGCCTTATTTTTATCAACTATCACTGCAAGATGTGTTGATAATTACTTGCATTGATATATAGTCATACAGTAGATACAAATCATAGCGTATTAAAACTAACATTGCGCGTTTTACATGATTATCACAGTCCTAGGACAATCTGACTTCAAGGCATGTTTTCCCACTAATCATGTCAACTGCCAAGATATTCCTTTTACACAGTTGTTTTATCCAACCATCACTGCTAATCGATTATTCCATGCCGTATCATACAGCCCATACTTCTCACCATGTTGGCAATACTCATTGCTAAGTTTTTAGATAGAATTTTTCGGAATGAAAAAATATGAGAAGCATACTATTTTGCTTTCATGGTGTCCTGGCAGTTGAAGCTTCTCTGGAACTTGTTACAACCTATTGTAGATTTTTAGTTGGCTCTGAATTCTATTATTTTCAGCTGATGGCATGATCTGTTCCATTTATCTTTTTTAAAATCTCTGAATGTTACGCATTTTTTTTTTTTTTTTTTTCACATGGTCTGACATTTACTACACATATTTTGTAGCTTACTGCACTGTAATTATACACATTATCCTACATATATATATATATATATATATATATATATATATCTACTTGAAGTAACGATTTTGTGCTTTCGACAGCATATTACTTAAACGCTGCTATTGACCAGATCTTAACTGATTAACAATTATGATTTAAATATATTCAGGCTGCTTTCTCCAGGCTTGTGTCTTGACCATTATGTGTTCTACGTTCAGTTGCTGGTTTCTCTTATGACAAGTTCATTTGGCGATTCAAATCATTTGGTTTTCCTATTTCTGATCAGAATAAAATTCCAGATTTCACATGTTTCTTTTAATTGTTGATTATTTCGCTTTCTGCTGTTGCCGTAAATTCTTCGAAATCCAGTCCATCCCATCCTGCGAATTAAAAACGACTTTATAAAGTAAACTAATACTATATTTACAGACATCAGCTCATTAATTATTGCTCTTAAGAAAACAAACACTCAGAAAAGTCATTGTTTCTCTATTTAATAATCCATTTACATATTGTAACTAAGGTACTACAGGTTCAGAATTTTCTATGGCCTAAAACTCAGGGAATTTTGGTTTAAACAGAGTTCTGAAATTTCAGACATATGGAATCTGATTATATCTATAAGATGATTAAAGAAAGACACGATTCATCATTTAAAAAGGATATTATTACTACCCAACGATTTGCATCTTTTAGTAATATGATAAGAATGTTATTTTAAATAGAAATGACCGATACCTTGATACCTTCTCCAGTGATAGCAGAACATGCCTGAATTTGCCAAGATCGGTCTCGAATTGATAACAGCTGTAAACCCTCAGCTATTTCATTTGCTCTTGCTGCCGTCACCAAATCCTTCAAAGTTAAAAACATCCAAACCAAGCTTCGGGGAGCTTTTAACAAATAACAAAAAATTTTTGCCAGACAACAAGCAGTGTAATACCATAAAAGATTTGCATGATTTGTGCAAAAGTACATAATTTACAGAAATTGACTAGAATCAATTCGTTTACTTTATGTTAGCTTTTCAAACAAACTGAACGAAAATGAAGCCCTACTTGTTTATTAGCATAAACCAATAATGGGACGTTTCTGAGTTTCTCCTCATCCAAAAGCTCAAAGAGTTCCTGCAATACAGCAATAAAAGTTTGCACAAGAACTATTTATTTATTATTACCACTTGCTTCATAAATTATTATTATTCATCAATATAATGTATTAACAGTGATAATAACAATTCAATAATTAATAATAATAAATAATAATAATAAAACAATAATGAAAACAATAATTCATTATTTATTTATTAATATTATTCATTTACTAATAATTGTTGTTATTTATCTTCATCTATTATTAATTACTGCTACTAATCATTTATTATTATTATTATTATTATCACCATTATTATTATGCATTAAGATGCCTTTCCTCTAAAAAAAACACCATTCTGAAAGCGTATGTTCAGATACATAATCAGACACAATATGAGTCATGTGCAACATGGACTAATAAAATGATGAATAAACATTTTACCATGCCTGTTTCATCGAATCGTTTCCGATCACAGCTATCGATAACATAAATCTAAAAAATAAGACTACTACGCAGGTTGTCAGTAGACATCAATAAAATTACAAGAATTTGTTATAAATTTCTCAAATTTCCATTCAAAACGAAGGGTTTTTTTTTTTTTTTTTTTTTTTGGTAGTTTTTTGCAATATTACCAAAACGTCGGTGTTCTCGAAATAATTTTTCCAATATGGTCGGATCTTCCGTTGTCCACCAATATCCCATACATTCAATTTCACATCGTCCGATACTACGCTTTTAATATTGAAGCCCTAAAATATTGAAGTGTTCTCTTGTGAACAGCGCAACAACACATAAGTTTATCATTATTATCGTGAACAAAAGATGCTCAGTAATGGACTAAGACAACTTATATTTGTTAATAACTTAACTGCACCTGTGTAGGTGTGATATGTCTTATATCTTCAGAAGCCAGATTCTTTAATATTGTGGTTTTACCGGCATTGTCAAGGCCTGAAAAAAAACCGAAAGTCCGTTGAAATTTAAAAATCATCCTCCTGCATGTAGAAAAAATACACAGGTCATTTTAGAACTTACACTTGATACATGTAATATGCATTCCGTCTATATTAGTATGGATGTGATAGAATAAACACTGAAATTTTTGTATTCTTTATAGAACTTGAAGAAGTCATCACGCTTCAGAATTTATGAAGAATGAATTTTCTCCTCCTAACTTGAAATTTTTACATAAGAATCAATGAAAGAAGATAGCCTTTATTCCGAACTTTTTTCATAGATTTATTGTTAAGTTAGAAAAGTCTTTTGAGAAAAGAAAAAAAAAATACCAAGTAACAATATCCTGAGCTCCTTTCCTGGCTGATTTTTAAATTTCCTGATAAGCCCAAGCAAACCCTGCAAACAGTAAAGAAACCATTGGAATGATTTGCCAAATAATTCATTAACAAATTTCATAATACACTATAAATGAATTGTGGTCGTTTACCATTCAACTGCACACCAAATTCAGAAGAAATTTGTTGTTAAATTCTGCCAAGCACACGATTCAAAAAGATTCCAAAATATTGACGTATGGTTCAATTAAGCTTGTGGCACCAATAGAGTAGGATTTGAGAGAAGTTTAAACAAGTTATGATGCAAGTCAAACCGATGATAGCAAGCAGCTCGTTATAGGCAAGACCCAGGTAACAGAAGTAGCTATAGAAAGCAAATAGTTACCATAGTGATGAGGGAACTAAGACAGGCATGGCTGCTATATTGCAAAAATCTATTAACCAAGTTATATGACAATTTACTTGACAACCCTATCATAGAATTGGCACAATTTTGAATTTCATGTCGAAGAGATCAAGCCCACTCACTATCTGTTAAATAGGCATACCTTGTTGCTGCGTTTTTTTCATAATAGGAACCTTATGTGGGCTACTCTGACGCAGTAACTCGCTTCTGCGTAGAACGAACTGCACTGAGAAATAAAAAACTGAATTCTATCCGGTTAGAACAAATTAAATTAAGTTCATATGGCGTTATAAATTTGCGCGGAATTACCAATCTAAAAATAACTTTAAGCCCACTGAGTAAACTTCATCCCACCTTCCGAAGAAATTTCCTGTTTTCTATGTCATTATCTGCTCGAGTCCAGGGAAGATGCACAACAAGCAAACACTTGCTGAAATACTCTTGCAGGGTAATAATATAAGGATCTACATAAAAATTGGATCTATAAATCGATGGGCTTCAAGTGAAAAAGCATATAAATAGGCCTCTTTTCGAACAGAAGCTGGATAAACAAACGCTAAATTTTTTGGATGCAAACGAAGATAAATCATAACAGAGATTTACTCTCGTATGATCAGCAAATTACAGAACTAGAGAATTCGAAAAACACAGAAATGTCTGTATCAGCAGTGAATTGGCAGCACTGATAACAATTTCACAGCGATAAGACCCGTAACCTTATATGTTATGAATATACATTAAACTAGAGGCAGAAAAGCCTTGAAGCACTGTCGAATGAAGTTTGGATCCAATCCGATAATCTGTATAACCGACTCCTATCCTAGGTCTGCCCGCAGCATTTTGGGAAGGATAAGAATTTCAAAACTCATATTAAATAGTTTGAACCTGAAAGCAAAGTTTAAAAAATCTTCCGAAGTCCAAAAAAGGATTTGAATCTGATCCACATACATCAACTGGAACTTGAGACTCAATATTTTTATGAGACAACATAATAATCAACACCACTTAAATTGATTCAAGCTGATGATGTAAAGACAATTATTACAAAAGATGGGTATGACCCTTGAAAAAAATTTGTCGATCAGTCAATAATCACTAACTTGAAACAAATCAAGCCGAAAATAATCATGCAAAACTTCATCACAAAGATCATAAGTACATGCTATATCTGAAAAATCTCAAGAGATCAACTCCTAAGCTCACAAAAGAAAACAAGACTACCTATTACATTTCAGCACTTTTGAGCTAAAGCCACAGAAATTTCACAAACAATGGTGCCAAATGAATACCTCCCAATAAATTCGTTCTGGATGAAGAATTAAACATAATAAGTACAAATGGCAAGAAGCATCATTGCAGAGCTAGAACCATTCGAGATTGGGATGATTTAATCGTGAATACCAGTCCTGATGTATGAGCACAACCTAACAAAAAACTTACTACATATGACAGACGCTTTTTTTTGGCCAAAATATGAATCGTTTTTTTTTTTT
The DNA here is from genome assembly GCA_003640385.1 of Setaria digitata. Classification (NCBI taxonomy): domain Eukaryota; kingdom Metazoa; phylum Nematoda; class Chromadorea; order Rhabditida; family Setariidae; genus Setaria; species Setaria digitata. The sequence goes on from RCAB01000298.1 coordinate 44,650, forward strand.
TTCTTTTTACCCAAGCTATCAAATTTACCGTAAAATAACAAAGCTTAACGAAAACACGAGCGAAATGTACCAAAACACTTCAACTAAAAAGACTACCAAAAGGAAGACAAACAACTACTCTGTATAATGCACTTCTTTCAGACCATATGTGCCATATTTACAATATGCGAAAAGTATAAAGAGTTACACTGCAGTCAGCTTGATGAAATAATGTTATACAGAATTTACTAACTGCAATTTCAGGATGACCATGAACAAAACTGCTTCCAGCAATAAATCATATAACCTTTGAAATTACAAAATCACTTTCAAACAATAGATCACATCAATAATATGAAACTACGTCTGGATTACTGTACAGGCAAAGAAAGATCTCGGAGATTAGTTGTCTCACAACTTAAGGCTTTGAGCTTTCATCTCCTACACTTCAGCAACAAAGAACAAATTAAAGTAAATAAGGGCACAGTTCGAGTAAACATACAGACATTCCTAACGCCAAAACTGACTGGCTGTGAACTAGAATAACTAATGCGCCAAATCACACTTAAATACAAAAAAAGACACCAGAATAGGAGTAACTAAAACTAGAATTATGCCGCGCTACTCGTCACTTCCAGTCATTTACAAAAAGTTACAAATCTGATCTGTAGAATTTTTTCAGTAATCCTTCTTATTATTCCTTCGATCGCCTGCGTGCCTCCCATGCAGTGCTGTACCGTTCTGAAAGTAAGTACAAATTAATCACTAGCTGAATGTTTAATTTTGTATAGTAAAACACATCCTACAAAAAAGTTGAGCTACATCTTTAAATCTTGGATCTTTAAAAAAAAAAAAACCCTTTTGATTTTTGTCAAAGAAGCCAGATCTAACAGGAATTTGACCTGACAATTTTTTTTTTTTTTAAACAGAAATGGGTTTTGATAGAGATAAACAAATGAACAACGTAATACCTGTGTTAATCGGTGTCCAATGGCAACAGCCCGGTGCATACTTTCTTGCGTCAATGATGACAAGAAATTATGCCATGCCCATGTGACAGCGTCATCAACCATAACACCGACATCCCTCAAATTACCGCTATACCTCGAATAAGCCCATATGCCAAGTGAAACAACAGCTGAAAAATCAGGAATATAAAATGGCAACAACTCTGGACTAAAGATATTATATATGAAAGGAAAAGAGTAACATAAATAAAAATAATCCAATAAAGTTGCAATTAAAATTAAAAAAATTACTGACCAATACAGAGTGCTGCAGAAAACAATCCTGCAATGGTATCCAAACCAATAAGTTGGAAGAATTCTTGCAACACATAATCTACTATCATAAAAGTCACTAGCACAGCAGGCGTTCGCATCGATTTGAACAAATTTTTACTGTTGTTGACTTTAATAAAACTTTCGTACTGTTCCTGTAAAAAGTTTACATGAAAAAAGTTAATCTACGGATTGCTTCATCGCTGTATTTTGGGCACTGCGTAAGTATTACTTCTTCCGGTAATAAACAAAACACACTTCGATATCAACATCCAATCTTTCCAGGAACTGTTCCGAAAATTCCGCACCACCCATTTTTCTCGTTGCCTTAAACAGTTTAATAGCCTCTTTGTAGCATCGATCGTGTTCCGCAGCCAAATCCGCTGAACTCATGTAAGGTGCATCACCACCACAAACCTGTAAAACGGATTCCAAAAAAGCTTGAGCCAAGCATGGAAACAATTCAGCTGAAACATTTTGAGAAATACATTAATATGTCTAATGTACATTGATTAATTACGATTACAGTGAGAAAACTAATGCTAAAAATGATAAAGGCTCACATCTTCCATTCTTCTCACATAATGTGCTTTCGAAGTCGAAACGGCAGCTAAATTATTTGCCTCCGCAGTAGCCTGTAAGCAAAAGAAATTAAAACAGTAGGTTTCCCTACAATATTCTTTACATTCAAGAATTTTACAGCCACGCTTCTCAATTCATCATAGCTAGTCTAAAAACGAAAAAAAACGAACAAACCATTAACATTGATTTTGGTTCCGGCAAATCCTCTCCTTGAAATATTGTCATATAAACCTGTAAAAGACATATCGATTTGTTTGCTAATTTATTTATAAGTTTCTATAGTTCTAGAATATTTAAAACAAGAAAGAGGCACTCACCCTGAAGTACTCTACAAGCTCACGACAAGTTATTTCTCGACCATTAATTTGTTTTAACACTAGATTACTCGAGTCCAGTAAACGAGGAACGAAAGAACGTAATTGCTGTTGGAATTCATTTTCAATATCTATAATTGAATAGCTTTATTCCCATATAAAATTTTATTTTCGTTACCTGGGTTGCACTTATAAAAAAAGAAAGTCATAAAAGTCTGTGCTTTAGAAAAAAGTTATATTTCCCCACCTAATTAATAACTTAAAAAAAAAAAAGAAACAAACGACTATAGAAAAGGCCTAGAAACTGAGGAACGAATTCAGCGTGTTTTATACCAAACCTAATGAAACAAGAAGAAAAGAAAAGAAATTTGATTTTTACCACTTATTTGTCCGCGGAAAAATGGACTTGTAGAAACTCGAAGTCCGGGATGAGGCATCAGAAAACATGATATTTGCTCAAAACATGAACGTATATGACGACGTAATTGTTGCAACTCCAAATGTTGTTTCTCAGAAACCTTTAAAATGACCTGACTCGTTAAATTAGCTTCAACAGCAAATCCTTTGTACTACTGCTAAAAATGGCAGAATAAATTATTTACCTGTAAACGTCGTTCGAGCAGTCGTTCACCACCATTGAACCCATATTCCGCTTCATACGGGAAACTCCAGTCCCGTACCAGAAACAGTAATGACTAAAATTATTGGTAAATTAACTGAAGTGACTGTCTCAAACATTAAAGTCTATGACACCAGAAATTCAAAGAAACTCTCCCACCTGAAATGGCTTAGCAGATGTATTTTCTAATGCCAATCGGCCGTATTCGGTAAATAGCTGTAGATGCTGTAAATCGTCCTCTTGAACATTCTGACTCAAGTTGTAAATCTGCAGCAAAAAACATGAAAAATAATTTCCTTTAAGAATATCAACAAAAAATCCATAGGGAACCTTTCTGAGGCATCTATCACAGAGAAAGAAATGTATAAATTAGAGGAGTAAACAGAGACCTGCAAAGACGAAATCATCGTTGACAGGGCAAAAATAGTAGCACAGTCTTTTACGGTACTTTGACTATCAAAAGCACCTTGTGTATCCATTAGTATAACTGCAGTATCTTCACCATCACGATTGCGCATTATAAATGGTCGAGACCATACCAAAATACCACTAGTTTCACGTTCGCTACCTGGCAACACAGTTTTTGTTCACTTCTTACCAAGAAATATGAACTAAATAAGTTACAACAATAGTAAACTTATAAATTTAAATTTCCTTTCTCCAAAATCCTAAAGGACACCTACTTACCTCCTCTCCAGCTAAATCCATCTAGATAATCGCCAGCATAAATCCAATCTCCAGAACGTCGTTTTTCTTCGGAAGCGCTCAGATATCGTAAAAAAAAATTCAGAAGGAAACTTTTCCCTTTGCGGAAGGTGCCAGCCACACTAATTACAGATACCTGTATAGTATTTTATATTTGACCGACATAAGCTAAATCAGAGCTTTTTTACAATTTTATCATAATCAAGGTCCCCACTTTTAGTGGTATTTCGCCAACTTTTGATGCTGAATTTTAAAAACTCTAAAAGCTACAAACATAATTAACACTGTCGGCCAGGTCAAATAATCCTATAAGACATCAGGCTAAAAATACTAATAAGCAATTATACCAAATCTATCAAAAGATTCAGTTAGTTGACTACCTTCTTATCGATAACATCAGGACTCAACAGAACTTTTTCGAGTGCTCCTTCATCTAAACGGAACTGATGCTGCTCATCAAGTGTTTCAATAACCTGCACTGGAGCTGGACGGTCTGATAAAAAAACTGGTGTCGGTGTCTAAAATTTAATGATCAAAGAAAAAGTATTGACTTATGCAATGTTTTGCAAGGAAACCACAAATAATTGAAGATGCTCATAAATCTGCAGAAAAAAAAAAAAAAAAAAAAAAAAGGAAGCAAAATAGCCTTTTTAAAAATTAGGGATACCTAATTTCCTAAACACTATTAAACAAATGAAAAAATACACAACCTTTATAACTTCATCTTCTGATCGCTCAAATTCACGACCGGAAACCACGCTTTTACTGTCACCTTTTCTCTCCCAACTTGATGCAACAGCACTAGATTCTGTCATTATTTCTGCCATTTTTGCAGATCCCTTCTTTTCTTTTTTTGAAAATGCCTGGAATTGAGGAAAATCTTCTGTTTTCATCACTTTTAAAACAGTATTAACATGCAATCACTAATAGACAATATACAACTGCGCAAACTCAGGCAAACTGAATCATTGTCGAACAAACCAATAACACCAAACCAGTTTACATAATACAAAAATATTAATACCATAAAGGCGTACGAAAAGTGTGCAAAGAGTGAAATCACAATAAAATCAAGTAGGGTCATGTGGCAGAACCCCTTAATAGTAGTCGAAGTGCAGAAAAGTTGCGCACTATTACTGTTAAATGGACCTATAAGGCTAACTGTTTCGTTTTATTTGTAAAGTCATCAATAAAAAGACAAATCAGAAATAAGGAAATTTTTAATACAATAATCATTGCACCTGATTACGCTTCAACCACTAAGCCAAAAAACTTTATCTTGGCGGAAGCCCTAGAAAATGGAATAAAGAATGATGTCAACGACACTTTCAGGGAGGACTGTAGCTTAGTTGACACGGCTAATACAGACAGCTGTTTGACGTCGACAAGTGAACTTCCTCGACTGTTTTCCAATTCAACATTTCATCGCTTCATCTCTTTCTCTAATTTCTCCTCGGCATTCTGTTGTCCTTCGTCCCGTGCGTACTGAGCAAAACAATGGAATAGAAAATAACAACTGCTGTTTGAGATATCTTTTCCATTCCAGAAAAGAAATCAATAACGATGCCTAAACATTTCTAAATTCATCACACCGACTCATTAGCTTCTTTCCAAACAGCAGAAGTTCTCCTACCAGTTCCAGATGAGCTATTTCAGGAATGAACGAAAAGGATAATCGAGTAAGGATGTTAATGCGAACCAGACCCACATAATCAAAACTCCCTTATTCATTGATTCCAGAAACAGATCTAACTTCTCCCGACCCAAGCAACATTAGCATTAGCAGGCTGATACCAGTGAACCAGCAATGCTGAACGGAATCAAGTGACGCAATAGTACATGACGACGTGATGCAAAGAGACATGGATGATACGTGCGGCATGTCAACGGGTGCTGCTAAGTGGGAAGTGATCGGGGAGGGGTGTATCTTTGTCTGGACTCTATCGAATCATATTTGGTTGTTACGTAAGTGACGCATCGGCATTTGAAAGAAGCGTGAGGATGCTTCCCAGTCACACAAAAAGTTAGCTGTATGCCACCAAAGATGAGGTCGGAAAATATTTGTAATGAACGTACCCACTGCCGCTACAGCTACACCTTGCACTGAACATCTGTGACGGTACTGTCCTTGATAACACTGTCGCGCAAGGATTAGGACCCAGAAGAGAACAACTTAAGGCTAAATATGAGTCTTCTTCCAAGTGGAGTCGAGCTGGCATCGGTAAAGCCGAGCTCGTAGATCTCGTAACTCGGGTTAACTGTAACAAGTTAATGAGCCAGCATCTCCATTTAAAGTTTCGATAAGAAGAGGAAAGGGAAGGGAAAGGAAGAATATTTTTCGCCGTTTAAATAAGTAATAGATGAAGCTGCATGAAATGTGAAGACAATATCCGATACATCGGGAACTTGCAAGGGATGTGTTTAAGACAGGTCCCCTACTCGGTTGCAAAGAGTTCATTTTCTTTCGAAATTTAGTTATATGCACCGCGGCAGGATATCATGTGAAGTAACTCTTTTCACGTGAAGAAAGCGGCTACGTAGCGAAAATGCTGGGCTTTTGTACATGATGCGCCTTAGGGTTGGCAGGGAACTCTGTAATTGTAAACGTGACGGATATGTCAGGGTTAATAGGCCGGATATCATATGGAGTACTGCTGCAACTGCTGTTTAGGTCGCAGCTCTCGATTGGTACAGTTTTTGTCAAAAGTAGCACAAACATTGGCGGTCACTTCGTTTCGACATTTTTTTGAGCGATGAAAAACAATCTGCGTGAAGTACATTATACCTTTCTCTCACGTCAACAGAGAAATTTTAGGAGTTACGAAACGCAGGACCTGCTAAGTTTTCAAATTTTTCATAAACTGGTCGGCGGTAATCTATAGTTAAAGCCTTGTAATAAAGAAGTGTGCTTCCATTATGATTAACAATTCGTACTGTAGGGGAACTTCATGTTATACCTATGTAACGACTTTTTTTTTATTTCGACTTAAGGATGTTAGGAAAGAAGCCTGAAATGTTACCCATTAATATTTATTAAGCCCCTTATTACTACTGTTTTAACAGTCGCCTTCTTTTCCATTTACTCGTTATATATTTACCTAAGGACAACCCATAATTTACCTGCTTCTTGTCCATACAAATTTTCTACCGCTCACTTGACATGTTGTCATCATTCGGCTGTGTGACACTTGTTTATTGTTTATTGGTATTATTTTCTTAGTTTGGAAGGAATGCAAAATTTCCAGGCCTTGCATTTTAAAATAAGATCACTCGCCACATTACTCATGTTACATACTGGAATTGTATTGTTTTAGCATGGTCATGATAAGCGCATTAAGATTATACTGGTGAGATGATTCACGGAGTTTCTGTGATGCCTAGCATATACTATATCAAAAAAAAAAATTGTCTAATACCTTCTCTAATACTTTGAATTTCAAAACGAAGTTCCGCAGTGTGAAGATGATATTTTATTGTGCATACATCTTCAAACTGGTAATAGTGAAAGTCCTGTTGATACAGCTACTTCATTAAAGACGGACTAACAGATATTCCGGATGAAGATTTGAGATTGAGATTAATATTGGGTTTAGGTATGGGTATTTTGGTTAATACCTACCAAATTATTTTTCTGAGAATTCTTGCTTTTAATCATATCCACCTCACTTTTATAATGAACAAAAGTTCCCACAACGCGTGCCTAAAAGGAGGAAATTAGTGTTAGATCTATTTGTAAAGGAGAATGCATGTTATCCGCTAGAACCGCATTAATCAAGCACACTTCCATCAATTCTGAATAAAGTCTAACAAGAAAAACTGTATTAGAACGTTTTCAAAGGGTATCAAAATGAACATCTTGATTTAGAGGATGAGGAAAACCACCATACGAACAGCAACACCTATTTTTACATTCTTAATGAATACACGTTTGAATCTATTAATCATAGAGACATATAATTTAATAAATTTTTCGAGACTATCAAGGACTGATATCAAGTTGTAATGAGTTCTGTTCTAACTTTGAAAGCTATTATCCAATCAGATGAAAATCAGTAGAATTAAAAGCCTTGATCGTCCTTCAGCTATTTCGGCAAGCCCACTTTTTTAGCCAATAACAAAGTGTTCTCTTCGAACACTTTGTTATTGTGTTCTTCGGAAAAATTTTTTCAGTTTTATTTACAGTACGAACATATGAAAGAGCAAAACACGAGAGGAAGAAGGGTGTGCTATAGTCAACGTTCAATAAACACGCATCACATGAATATTTCGAATCTCTTCTTTTCGTAAAAGATCTTTTATAGTTTATGTCTGCGTTCGTTCATTATTTTATCTATTCACTGTTTCTTTTTCTTCATGTTTTTAATTTCAGTTCGTTCACAACTGTGGACTCTTTCAATGTCAATTATATTTCAGTTAGGTATCATCGCCTTGTAAGTACTTATATGCATTGGGGAAGTTCTCTGTTCTTTTAGTTTCTTAGTACAAGAATAATAGTCTTCCGTTTTCACTGAAGATAACTGCAAGACGCTGTACACCAGAATGGATCAGACATATTTCTTAGGAATGGATCATAGAAGAATAGAGGAACAGACAGCTGTTTTGACAGCATTTTATATGTGTTTAATTCGTTAACATAAATTTTGTTCTCTCTCTCCAGAATTAATGGCAATATCGTTCACATAAATTCCCAGGAAATCAAGATATCTCGCGTGCTAGTAGGCAGAGCAGCAGATATCACCGAATACTCTACGTTGCTAACCAAAAAATAGTGCGAGGTATTAACGCTACTGCTTACAACTGGCGTATCGCCATGTTGTTAGAAGTGTTAACATTTTATTCCTTCTGTTACTCATTCCACTTCCATTATTATCTCAAATTCTTTAATGCTAAAAGTAAAGTTGTAATCGAAGTTGAGCAACACCATTAAAACTCGGTCATTGTAGCTGAAGTACAGTTTAGCGCACATACTTTTCTTTTGAAATTCATCCAGTTCTTGACATTTTGTTAACGAATGACAGTAATTCAGTGCACAGTAAAGCGTACGATGTTCAGAAATTTGAGGCATTTAAAATAGTCGTCTAACTCCTTCTCCTTCTATTCAAAATGAGGACAAGCCCGTCATTTGTTGCGAAACCAAACTAGCAACCTGGCCAACTGTCTCGCACCCAAACCGATGCTACGAACTAAATCACCTATAGCCGTCATTTTGTACCAGCTCCTCGGTAGGGTGTCGATTAGCCAAAAATCAATAAACTTCCTTTGTGTCTTTAATGATGGTTTGCTATTTTGATGAGTATTTGAGCAAAAGATTGTGGGCCACGTTGCAGATGTTGTTGTAGGGCGGTACGATTGTCACTTTCATCTGGAAACTTTCCCATATACCGCACGTTAACTTCACTTTTTCTCTCCACGTGAAAATCATAAAATTGAGAAGTTTCTTAGCAGATGATCGATCCTTTCATTACTCTTTAGAAGTCGTTAGTTTCATTGGGTTGCTGTTCTCTCCTCACATTTCCCCATTTCCCTTCGCAGTCATTCATCTTGTGGAATAAAGGTTTCTTTTTTTAGGTCAATTTATTTTGATGGTACAAAATTGCTGAGAAGGAGACCTTTTACCTCACCGCTGTCGATTTATGAGGCGTTGCTGCGGACTTGAGCCGAATCATAAAATCTTGATCATTTTTTTTCTTTTTTTTAAGACTGTGAGGACCCACAAAAGAGAGAGAGCATTAAACTGTGTAACTACTCATATTATTTACTTAGAACCTGAAAACTGGGACACGCTAATTTATGCAATAGTAAGAGTAATGGTGCGAACCCACGGAATTTGCTAACTCAGAAAATTCGAGGAACATAATTTAGTAAAATCGGTTCCTACGCCTCTCCCATCCTTGTACCAGTATTCATTTTTGGAATCATTTTTATAGGGTGATTTATGACTGTTGAGCATGTCCGATAATGTGTTTAGTTGTTAAAGTTGTATTATTGAAGAATGTGGTTTTCTACTAGACGTGAAGTGTGGGAGATGCTTCACGGAACAGTTGGATGATTCAGAAGTAGGAAATGAACCGTCCTAATTTATTGCTAGTTTATATATCCTACAGACTTGAGGCAAGCTGACCAGCCAGTACTGCTTATTAGTTACAGACGTTCTAAATATTGAGAACTATTGATCCCGCAACATAGAGACTTCCCTAGGAGTTGCTACCTATTGGCAGGGAACATGCTTCTTTCTAGATTGCGTGCGAAATGGGTCAGCTGTGGTATTTGTGATTCCAAATTTATTATTCCAAAGAGAATTTTACATGTGTACTAGCTAATGGTGATGTTTCATTTTGAACAGTGGAATAACTCATGCGTTTATTGCTGTGTAAATGATTGGAATGTTCACAGAAAAGTATTTGCAGGAAAACAGTTCTTTAAAAACACATAATTTATCACGTGCTGTAAGATTATCTATGAATAGTAAGAAATAGATTTCCAATCCTGATTGTATCGTCTGGAATTCGTTATTCGTTTCTGTACTTCATCTATTTATAGCACAACTCATCGTTACAAGTGAATACAACAACATGAGTATCCGGTCGATGGATAGTCGTTTGGAAGTTTTGCGGAATGGGCAAGATATTACCAATAAAAGCTTGTTGTACAACACGGGCTCCATACAGCAGTCGCAACAGCAGATACCCAGTGTCGATATTGATAATGAATCTAACAAATGTCAGTGAACATCCTCTAGTTAAACAGAGGGTTTTTCTTTTAATACTTAAATCCTAAAAGCAGATAATTTTTCCTTACACAGTTACCGAGAACGATTTATTTAATCCCATCATCTCTCTTTTTATTTCATTTATTCAGACATATATGTGCAATATTAACTTACGGTTGTTTATTAAAGCGGATTCATGGGTGGAATTGGCTAGTCCATCATCGCGTGCATCCGTGGTTAGCATGAATGGCGGTGATAGTGGGAGTGTGGTATTGGTGGATAAAATGGATAATGATGGAGTAATTGCGGGCACTGATAATGCGGCTGTCGTTGTTGGTGGAGGCAATGGTAGCCCTTTCAGTCGACTCAGGTAATTTACAGTCAAGATATATTTACAATTTATATTTTGTACAACCAATTTATTGGATTTCATTTCTGATGGTAAGAAAATATCTTCAAATCTAAACAGAAAAATACGTGTTACTATTCTTTGTATTTTTTCTAGCCCAATCAGTGCATGCAGTGCTCCAATTGAATTGGTTATCGATGCTGGACAAGTTCACGGCGGTGATACTATGGCGGTTCATTATTACACGCGCCATGGACTTGGACGTTGTACTGCCGCAACTGTGGGAATGGCAGGGTTGGGTCAAGGAACAAAGAGAACAGCTGAGTGGTTAGAAGATTACAACAGCCGACCAGAAGTACAGAAAGGGTTAGTTTCGTTAAAATCTAAAATAAATGTTTTAAAAATCTGAAGTGAAACTAAATATTTTCTCAAAGATCCAGCCAAAATTGATTCTAAGTATTAGGAATATAACGTTTTGTTGACAAACATTTAAATGCCATTATGTGAGTTTTTGACAAAAAGTAATTTTTTTTCCTGATTTCAGTTTCTTAATTTGTTCGACTTAAGCCTACATCATATTTTCAGTAGTCTGCAGGCTTCATCACCAGTGGAAACGGAAATGTCTACACCACCAAATAGTCTCGTTCCTGGATTAGACGTCGGAGAGCTTACTCAGAGCAGCTGTTGCGAAGATGAAGATGAGGAGTTGAGTGTCGGAGATGACGGTGCATATTTGTGCAGATGTCGAAAATCCCCAAACATTGGACACGGTACATGAGTGTCTTCATTTCTTATATTGTATGATCTAGATGAGCTTGTCATTCATTACAACTGGGAGACTATCATTTTGTGTCAGTAATGACTTAAGTCGTAAAGCTCTACATCGTCTTTTGTTATGAATCATAAATAATGATTTCGGGCATTTCTTAACTGTGGATACTCGTTTATACTTACATTATTTTTGAAAGAAGATTCCCTGCGAATCATTTCGTAGAAATTTGTTTTTTCTTTTTTATAGAATTATGGCGCTAATTGTTTGCGTAACAGTGGTTTAGTTCATTCTTAGAGCATATTACATTTGATTATTATTACATTGTTACATTTAAAAAAATGTTTTGCAGAGTCTTATGAAAAAGGACGATGGATCTTCAGTGGTTTGTTGGGTATAAGTACTGGCAATGGACGTCGTGCATTCCTGCTTTATCTCGTGACAAATTTAGTTACTCTTGCCATCGGTTTTGCTGTTGGGTAAGTATATGTTGTTCAGTTCAGTTTTTACTTACGTTTTTGCCCACTCCCATTCTCTGTGGGCAATGTGCATTATTGAAATAAAGATGAAAAAAAAAAAAAAAAATACCTGGCTGTTAAAATTGATTCATTTATAAGTTCATATCGTTTAGAATCAGGGACTTTGAAAGTTGGTCAAGCGCATGATTTTTTCATAAATTTCCAGCCTTGTTACCAGCAGATGCCTGAAAAAATTCTTTCAGGTTGACAGTTGGCCGAAAGTTGTCGGTGCTACCGCATTTTAAACATCGCTACATATTTTATTTCAGTTAAACTTCGTGCATAGTGTTGTAAACATTCACTCAACTCATTATGGAACATTTCTTTAATCTGAATCTCGGAAGCATTCTTCATTTCTGGAATTTTAGTTATGTATAGCAGTAATTAATTTTGAATATCTATCTTCTCAGTCGGTTAATTTCAAAAAAAAAAAAGTAGGTAAGTGATAGGTAATAAGGGCTTATTTGGGGAAACAAATCCGATTCATTTAATGGAATGAAGATTCCGAGAAATTCATTTCTACGTCAACATCTTACATGTGGTGTATTTTTCCTCAGTTGGAAGTGCATCATTTTGCGATTTTGCTCTTTAATATGTTAAATATGATTAAACCTCGCAGTACTCGCAGAAACCTTGAAGTAATGTATCTGTTCATACCGATCGTGCCCTGTGTGTCTGTTCAGCAAAGCAAGCGCTGAAGTCGAGCATGACGCAAAGCAAAGTGCACATTCAACACTGGATGGATTATCTGTTATTATAGTGTAGGAATCAAATTCATAATCTCTCAGGTCATGGGTGTGTTGGTAGTATTGCTAAGATGTATCGTCGTCCATGCACTCGAGGAACGATAGGTGAGTTAGGGAATATATGTGGTTCTGTTGAAAGGGCGTTTAAAGCGGAGTTCTAATACCGTTAGTCTTATACCGTTATAGCTTATACTACTTTTGCTTCTTTTTTTTTTTTGAATTGACTGTAGTGGAATTCGCTGTTATCCCTTTGGAATTGCTATTTTACATGCTTTCAGTTCATTCATTTCATGTAGCAATGGTACCAGTCTTTGAAATTAGCCAAAATTGCGGACATATTCAATACAACAGAGATATAAAGTCGTTTTTGAGTTCCCTCGTTTTGCATCTAACGTTTTTGTGGGTGAGGTTACAGTTTCTTTCCCAATTATGACCGATTTTCATTCTCCTTGCCCGCGTTATCAGGGTACTAGTGTGCTACACTTTCGTTCTTTCACTTTTGCATCATTTGAAGTTTTTGCGAAAAGAATTGATATTTGCGTATGCCGTCCAATATACTTCTGTGTATCCTAACGATAAATTGTTATTTTTCCTATGTTTTGGTAAAATAGAAACTAAAGTGAAGAACAAGTCACAGCCAAGGCTGAAAGCTTTGCCGTAAAGTTTAGGAAGACTTTAGGACGCACCAGAAAAACACAGTACTTGGATTCACCACACGAGGCTCGGTACCGTGGCCTCTGGATCCCTGAGGTGGTATGTCTGAATTCAACCGTGTCCATCCTGGTCTGTGATATTCTCGAGGACCGCATTTTCGCGCTGTGAAAAAGATACGCAACTGTATAGCCGGTTCGTTGCATGTATTGGATCCGTTGGATTTAAATTGCAAAAATTTTTCTCAGTTGACAGATCTGGATTATATTTCGTCGGAATTTTTTCTTTTACTGACTTAGAAATTTAAGCTTCTAGGGCTTGCATTCTCTAACGACCTTCATTTTCCCATTTTTTAGCTTCTCGAATGGTGACAGAGATGCTACCTTCAGCTGCTGGGGCTTCCGAAGTAAGTGAAGTAACGGTTGGGTCCGCAAATGATGTTCCGAAATATTCCAACGAAGTGGAAGAAGGATCGGGCGACGGCTGTATGAAATGTTCTAAAGAAAAGTTAGGACTGCAAGGATACAATGATGGGGAGGTTAATAACCCGTGGTCTTCACTATCATATGATCATTAATGTAATTTTCTAAGTTTCTTATCGAGAAGATTTATCCTATAATAAGTACTCAGGGAATTATAGAATTTATCAACGAACGTTATGGCTTTGACAAGTGTGGAAGAAAATAAGCTAAAGCAGTTTGCTTTGCTGTACGAGAAATATAACACACAGTGCAACGAATTAGAAAGGTTGTCAATTTTACTGAATGAATTAGGTCAAAACTTCATTGTTATTACAGCCAGTAATGTTATTCGGTTTCTGTCAGGAAGTTTATGAAGCCATTTATGGGCTGGTTTTCGTTTGCAGCTCAGTTAAACTTTATTTTAAGTTGGTTACTTTCAGATTAGAAAAAGTAAATGGAGAACTGAAAGAACAGTTGCAGAAAGCGATGCGAGGACGTGATGATACTGAAGAATTGCTTAATAATTGCCGGAGGTTTGTATTTTCATGTGTTATATTGTACCCACTGAATGTCATTTCAGACTGCTTTGATTTATCTGAAAAAAAAAAATTTTCCCAATATCGTATACTGATATCGCAATTCCCTGCATTTCTTATGTTCTTTCTAGCGAATTCTCCACGTGCCGTGAAAGTTTGGAGCGTCGGTTACTAGATGCGGAATTACAACTAAAGACGAACACTCAACGTATGCAGGCTCGTGAACAGTATTATCAACAACGTATAAAACAAAACGATGCAAAATGGGACCAAAAATTTCTGCAGGTGATAAGAATTTTGTGTCATATCAAAAAAGAAAAAAAAAGACGATATTCAGAGCTACATAATGCTGCAATAAGGTTGTATTTTCTTGTATTCTAGGCCCATATCATGTTCTCCACTTGACAGGAGGAAACGTTGAAGTGTGAGTATGTTGCAGTGATTTTAAATCGCTCAACTGAGCCTTAAGAATAACATTCTTGTCAGATTTGCCCATGAAATACTTTTCAATCTTCAGCTACTGAAGAAAACGGAGACAGTCGAAAAAGAGAAAAATGATGCTGTGTGTCGGTATGCAGCAAAAGAAGCACAACTAATGCGCTTGCAAACACAACTAGAACAACTTGAAGAACAGGTGCATTTTATGGTAGATGTTCGTGTGATTCAGGAATTTTGTTTAAATTTCTGAAAATTTGAAAACAAAAAAAAAAAAAAAAGAATATAATGCAAGCATCTAGCAAAATTTCTACTGGACTCTTCTATTTTTCACTCCTTAATTATATATTCCAGACGTTCCCTTTAAAATTTAATAAAAAGTATAATTTTCTTCGGATACACTATTAAGGATTTGTGGAGTGGTTGTTCAGGTAAATAATTGTGGGAGTAAAAAGCATATAAAATGCATCAGAATTACTTAGAAAGTTGCCATCTATTGTAGAAGAATATGCTTTCTGAAGAGAAAAATACGTGGCAGAAGAGTGCTCAGTTTGAATGCTTACAGAATTTGGTAAGTCTTGAGTCTTGCCAATAGCAAGAAATATGTTTTTTAGGAATCTTCTATTTACATTTACCAGATAAAAGTATAATACAGGATTTGATGCTGTGAATATCCTCTATAAAATTGCAAAGTTATTTTTATAGCTTTTAATAAATTTCATACAGTTTGGATGGTCCTTGGGCTTTATTCTTGTCACTATTTCAATTTTCAGCAGCATTCATTGGTAGAAGCGGAACGGCAGCTTGAACTTGAGAAAGAGGCCAATGCTACACGTGATAAAGAGCATAAAATGACCATCAAACATTTAGAAGTAAGCCTCGATTTCTGTCCCTACTTTATTATGATTTAACCAATAAAATTTGTGCCCTTTGAAGTTCATAAAAGAACAGTAGTTGTCTTTTGTTGAGCTCAATCCCAGTGGAGTGTAATTAACTGCAGATGAAACCGTTTGTTATTTGTAAGGGCAGTATTTGTGGGAGGAATTTATGGACGAATGGTCTTCATCTTTTTTAGGCTAGTCAAACTGCACTTAAAGAATTGCGTTCCCGTTTGGAATCCATGCAGTCTCAGGTAGCATTGGAACAATTAGAGAAGGGACAGTGTCAAGAAAAATTGAAAAAAACACAAGCGATCTTGAAGGTTTCATTTTCATTTCCCCTTATCATTTCTCTATTTAGTACTAAAATCCGAAAACATCGGGCAGATCGAAAAAAGGTCATCTAAAAATGTGTTTCCACATTTTTCCTTTCATCTTGCTCCTTTCGCTCATCTTTTCCGAAGTTATACAGAAGTTCTGATTCAATAAAATGATGTCCAATGGTGTTATATATTTCTGGCATATTTTCAGACATTGGAACGACAGCGAACTGAAGAAATGGATACAACTTTAAGAAAAACGAACAATCAAGAAGAACTCTATAAAAATGTATGCGACGAGTTGCTTTGTCTCAGGTATGAGTGCGGCTGATTTGTTTTAAACAAATGCACATAGTTGAATAAATTAAGTGAACACTTCGAAATGTAATTAATGCGATACTGAAACAGGTAAAGATAAGGTATGAAAGGTCGATGAATTTAACAGGACTTTTGGTTGCTTTACAGGTCTCGTAATTTCACCCTTTCCCAACAGCTGGATGAAGTTATGCAAGCAAACGTCCAATCACAGGCAGAATCTCAGCAGCTGAGTGATAAACTGGCACAGGCTCGTCAAGAACATCAAGTTGCTTTAGAAAAGATAGAATCTTTGGAGCAAATACAAACACAGTTTAACAGGTTTGTTTTACTAAAATTGCGCCATATTAGATAAATTAGACTGTTGTGGGTTTTGATGTTAGACATTTAATTCAACTTTGTTGGTTCTGCTTTACGATTGGACTTACACAGATTTAATCGCTGTTTGCAGTAATTTGCGTCGTATGGAGCTTGCAGAAATTGCAGCAATGGATGCGTCGACCGAGCGTGATCAAGCGGAAGCAGAAGCGGCGGAATGTCGAAGACGGGCAGAACGGATGCTTGAGATCACCGAGCAATTAACAGATAGGAATTCCTCATTAACTTCACAGCAAGAAATGCTGAGATATAAGGTTTATTGTCATTTTTTGTCATGACCAAATGTTATAAAACAGTTAGTTTAT
Source organism: Setaria digitata (assembly GCA_003640385.1). Classification (NCBI taxonomy): domain Eukaryota; kingdom Metazoa; phylum Nematoda; class Chromadorea; order Rhabditida; family Setariidae; genus Setaria; species Setaria digitata. The sequence continues at coordinate 61,499 of RCAB01000298.1, forward strand.
CATAAAGCATTTCTAATTCCTAAACCACATAAAATACTTATATTTGTATTTATAGCCAAATTTATGGTATGGTACTTGTTATTGCGGTCATAGATATTACTATGCCACTGTAATGCTTTAAATCCGATCGAAAGACTTTCCGTTTCATTCGTATTTCAGAATCTGGAACTAAATCGGCGTATGGAGACATTGGAGTCTTCTGTATCTGCATATAAAAAACATATTGCCGAGCTAGAGCGAGAATTAGAATTGTTGAAGGTTGATAGTTCTGCAGAAATTAAAATGCTGCGTCAACAAATTGATGCTAATATTGCTAAAGGTGCTTTGCTTGATGTCACATTTTTTACACTGTTTTTCTGCTGCCATTGAGTTGTTTTTGAAAATTTGACTTTAATATCGAATGATATAAGCAGCGTGAGTGGAAGTTGGACTAGGAAAACACACATAGAAGACTAAATGATGTAGACGAAATTTTTCTTGGAAAAAAGTTCAGGTCTTTGGAATTACAGAGCAGCAGTTGAATGGATTGATTAATGAGCTACGTAATGAGCAGGATATACTGAGGAAGAAGAATTCCAGTTCGCTGAAGGTTGTTTTACCTGGAAAATCTAGCAGATGAATTTTTTTTTAAATGTTAAAATGAGATTTGCAAATAATCTTCTAACAACTCTAGGAATTACGCGCTGAAGTGCAGTATTTACGGAAACTGCAATCTCAAAATTCAAACTCATCACCGCGAAGTGCAGTTGTAGAAGATAATTCGTCACTTCCTGTGTTACCTGCCGGTGAATGTTGTTTGCTGCTTTTTTTTTTAATTTGAAATTGCTTTTTGTGGAATATTCAACACAATCGGTTCATTGAAACCTCTTTTTTGACCATAGCGTATTAGAAAGCTTAATTTTTAAATGCTTTAGAATTACATAGTTACAGGTGCAGCAGATCCATCTACTTCGTCGCGGGCATCGTCGATTGCCTCCTGCAGTGATTGGTGTTCATTGGCTGTACCAGTATCTTATTCCACTGCCGGAGGTTGTCGGCATATTACTCAACAGAAGGAGTCCCAACAGTTCTTAACATCACCATCTCCAGACGAAACAAGTGAGTTTCTCTGCTATATTTGACAGGGCTGCTCTGTTTTATAAAGTTTCTTCATTCATTTGGATAAAAAGGTACTTTGATCAGTTTTTTTCTTTAATTTAGGATTCAAGAAGTTTTTAAGGGACTTAATTTTGTTTTAGATCATGTGCAGCAACAAATGATAGAGAAAATTGTAAAGCTACAACGTCAGTTGGCTAGACGGCAAGACAAAGTAGAATTTTTGGAAGAACACGTTCGACAGTGTACACGGGAACTGTTAAAGAAGTCGAAGTGGGGGAATTTATTTATTTATTTTTATTTATATTTAATCAGGCGAGGAGGAAAAAGCGATAAGAAATAATACATTTTTAAATAAGAATAAATTCTCTTTGGTGGGTTGTCTTTCGTGATTTTGTGACTAGTTAATTTGTTATCGTTTCAAGTTCGTTAAATTTACCTAGAAATCTAGTTGAAAACGCCGTTTTGTTTTTATGCTGATTTGTTTTAAATGACGGACGTATATTTGATGTTACAGAAACTTAATCCTAGAATTGTTTAATGTTTATTTTCAGGATTATTCAAAATTATGCATTGAGAGAAGAAGCAGCTCTGTTGTTACCGGAGAATGACTTGAACAAGGTGAGATTTCCTTTTCTAATTCTTTAATTCGGATGTCATCTGATTACATCAATTTTTTTTTATCCCGCATTAACTTTGAAATTTGCAGTTGTTGGAAATTTGCGAGATTACTGAAGTAAGTTATGAATGACGTTGCACGTATTTCTTATTTCATTAAATGGGGAATTTAGAATGTGGAAGTTATTCAGATCGCAAGTAATTGTAGTTCAGTTGAATTGGGATTTTTAATTATTTTTCCTTTGAAAATGGAGATTATTTTAATGCAGGAAATATAGCGTCTGTACAACATTACAATAGAAAGCTTCTTTATACTGCATGAAGTTCGCAGCATCTGAGAAAAAGAACAAAAGTTTTTGAAAGGTTAAGAAGTTGAATCTGCCTAGAAGGGAGAAAAACGATGTTTTTCTTTCTTATTTATTCTTAATTGCTGGTGCTATTGTTTCTTTCTGTATTTATTCTCAATTGTCTGCTGTTGCTGTTTTCAAGTTTTGTTGTGTTCGGTATCCTCTTTGTTCATTATGTTCAATATCATATGGATGATATTGTGATGAAAGTAACAGTTCAAATATGATTATAAATATTTATGTTGACACTTTGAGTTTTCTCAACTTTAAAAAGGTTTTGCTCTTTGCATGAAATGAACGAAATTTGGCTAGCTGTTTTCAGTTATACTTCACTTTTTCTTTTAAGTGAATAAGGATTTTTACAGGTACCACGCGGACCCACTGCTAGCAGCAATTCTTCATCTTCTTTAATAGGCAACCTCTTTGCAAGTGGTGCTAGTGGCGCTTCGAGAAAGTCTGAATTGGAATTTGCAACAGAAGTAAATTCACGCCTACAAGCTGTGCTTGAGGATGCATTACACAAAAATATCACTCTTAAGGTAAAAATTATCATAAAAACGCTTAGTGTTTGAAAGGCTTCGGATAAAAAATCACGTACTATTTTGCAGAACAATATCGACACGTTGGGTGAGGAAATCTCACGATTATCACGCGAAAATCGGCAGTTGGCGCTTTCTAAAGTTATGTAGCAATTTTTTTATTTTTTATTTTTTTTTTTAGATATTCAATAGTGGAAAGCACTTTTTAGAAATCATTAATTTTAAAAAGAAATAGCAAGTTTAACAGTTGCGAAATACGGACAAGTCTTTCAGCAGTTAAGTTATTCCGTTTATTAATTTGACCGTAGAAATTCTCCTCTAGTCGTTTGTTTTTATTTTCAAACCATCCGCACGAGTTAAAAGAAAAAGGCAGTTTCATAAAAAAGTAGCAGTCTAGCGCTTTATTTCTTCACAGGCGATTAAAAAATTTCTTGACTCCCTTACTCTTATGATTTTTTTTAAGCCTGGAAATATTAAGACAGGAAATAATTTTCTGGCGGAAAAGGTTTCGTGATTCTAATATTTTTGCTCATATATATATATATATATAAGTTTTTTCTTTCTTTGCGAATTACACTTTTACCAATAGATACCATACGTATGTGTTTGCATTTATGTGCAAATTCGGTTCTTTCTTATAATGTTGTAATGGATTTTCATTTCTCCTTTGCAGAATCTAAATTCTCCACATAAGCATGTTTTTCGTAATGTAATAATATACTTTTTCATATATTAATTTGTTTATAAATATTGATATTATCACTGAAAAACATTGAAGGGTGAGATATATCATTTTGTCTAGAACACTGAAAGAGTTTGCTGGACTAGTTGTATATTTTACAGTTATTGTGTACATGTATAAGATTTTGTAAACCTTGAATAATTTGAACAGTTAGAACCTGAGATAAATTTATATAGTCAGCGGTAATTTTTCGTTTTCAGTAGGTTTTTAATTTTGAGAAAATCAGGTCATTTAAATGGCAGCTTTCGGAACACTATATTGCTCTGTAAATTTTTTAAAAATTGAATGCTGCAATTGAGATTGTTGAAATGTTTGGAATGTGAGGTGGGATAGTACTCTTTGGCGAACAGTTTCGACGGTACACAAGGCAGACAACTTTGAATTCAGTGTTTCTGGTGCCGTATGTTCGTCCAACAATTGACGATTTTTTTTACGATTAAAGTCGGTGAATTCGTGTTATTCACCCAAACTATAATTGCATTGACTAAGGAAACTGTATCATTCGTCTCCTGGAAATTCTGCTGCATGTTGTTCTGTGATAACTATCTCGGAACACTCCTTAGCAGCTCGTGGTATTTGCTACTTTTTTCTTCATCGAAGTACTTTTCTATTACAGTTCAAAGAATTTTTTTTTTTTACTAGGCTACACCTTCTTCAGTAGTGGATATTGATGCCTATAAAGATTTTTTTCGCATGCAGTCTAATAGAATCAAAAGTTTTCAGAATTAATAGAGTGAAGCCTGAATGCTTTGCGCCCGCCATTCATAATGCGATGGCTAAACTTATTAAATTTCCTTATAAAAAGTTCGGAGTTAAGTTTTCAGTTGTGAAAGAACTTCTAATGTTTGAAAGGCTAGGTTTTTAAGCATACTGAAATATCAAAAGTGAAATTTTGAAGTACGAGGAGAGTACTGTTGTCAGGTATTATCCACAAAGATAGTGCTGATAGAAACAGTAGAGAGTAATCAGGATACAGATGTATTATATTTTAATATATCTGGTGAGAAAGTGGAAATTTTTCGATCGCTTAGTAACATCACGTGGGAAACTAGTATTACATTTTAAAGAGACTGACGAAAGTTGAAAAACAATTTTTCTTCTTTCTTTTTTCAAATAGGTCTGTCTATTCAGTGGAGCAGTTTTTCAGTACATGTTGAACTGCTTCAATTGAAATGTGAAGAAGCGATTACTGAAGTCCTCAACATTAGTTTTCAATACAATGATATCTATATTTAGTGTACATTAATTTGAAGAATCTCTGAGGTCAATATTCTAACCCATATTTGCTCCAGGTTCTAAAACATTAGACCTGTCATTAATTACTATGAAGTGCTTTCTACAGTAAGACAATAACTTTCATAAAGCATTAAAAGGAAAGTACCACTGCGTATGCATTTGCATCTGGCTTCTGAGGATTTGCTCTTGATTGTGTAAGAGCCTGAAGACACGTCAGATTGCCATTAAGACATCATTTACAAGCAACAGAGAAGTAAAAGTGGGTGAGATCTATCACTTTCAGCAGCTTCTTGTACTCCTCGTTGCCTGCCCTTCTTGTTAGTGTGGATCGTCGCACCGGCACATCGTCGACCAGTCGATTAGAAGGAAATGTCCGGTATACTAACGATAGTGTAGATTGTTAGGTCCCGCGACAGAGATTCAAAAGGGTTCCGAATATTAAGACCATTTTTCTTTCAAGATAATCACTGGACGAGCTAGCCAGTTTTTCCGTTACGGAGAAGTGAATTTTTTTGTAATTGCTATTTTATGTCCGTTACGTTTCGATGTTTAGAATAAATACGAGAATTGGGATATTGATCTCAGATATTTTATCTTTGTGCGGTCGGTAGAACGAACATACTATTCGCTTTCTTGAATTGGTAAAGGACAGGTCAATAACAGGAAGTGAAAAAATATACTTGAAGATTCTTTTTAAAATTGTTTAAGAAAATTGGAAGAACAAAAGCATTGGTGATGCGGTGAACTTCGTCGGCACACAAAATGTCCATTAAACATCAAGCGTTGTAAGTCCTTTCCATCAGTCGAATGCTTAAAACTCAAACTCCATGAATGATTCTTGTGGAACATCTCGCGATTAAACTCGTATTTAAAGAATTTTTAATGATCTTTTTATAGAGCTGTCTTAAAACTGCTAATTATTTTCACCATTTACTCGTTTGAAAGATGGAAGGACTCGACTTATCTCCCTATCGTTTTGATGGTCCTTCCAGACTTTCGGGGTTTCATGAGCTAGTATTTTTCGCTTCCCATCAGGTCTTCATGATTCTATTATCAACACTTTCATAATCTTGATTCCTCTCAGTATTTAACATTTTCTAACACAGACAACTTGTGCTCAATGTTATACTACATATGTCATGTCAGTAACTACTAAACACTGTTGCTTTCCCATGCACTCTAGCCACTATTTGAAATGAACTTTATTTATATTCCATCCTTATCGAAGTCCACTCACGTCCTCATTCAGTATTCCGTTTCAACCAACAAGTAGCGAAAGAACTCTCATTTTACTCTTCTCCTCCCTATTTGTAAACAGACGTTAACATAAACAGTATATGTGGCTAATATGTGTTAGCAGTTATTGACTCTGTTGTTGGATTAAGTGCTAGTTGCTTTTCTTCATTTCTGTGTTCTCGAGGAGGTTTTGTATGACGCTTTATTTATTGGAACAATTCTCTTTAATTGTCAACGTAATTTTCTCCTGGATTTGGCCCCGTACTTCACACCTGTTTCGTTATATTTTATTTAGCGTCAGTATTATAAATTTTCAAAAATTTGCATTATCAGAAATGGATAAATCGGCAAGGCGGTTATTAGTGGTACGACACGGAGAACGTTGCGATTTTACCTTCAATCAGCAAGGTTTCCTATTACTGTTGTCTGTCGATGAACATTTCCCCAACTTCTTTGCGGTGCTCGTTTCCTTGTTGATTTTCTTTGGAAGCAGAGATGATGGTAATAATGGCACTTGACTGTACAGATGAAATCAGGAGAGAAAATATCAGCTCTACATTTGAAAATATCGTCTCTGCTGAAGATATATTACTGGTTATACCACCTTGCTCATATTACAAAGATTTTTATTGTGCTGCTAGTCTTGTATTTTGTATTGTTTTTGTTGGCTAGACGCTAGGAAATTTGAGAACTGACTCCTCTGAACTTTATTTGTCTTAATTCACTTCCAGGAGCTAACTGGATGAAACAAGCTTTCGATGCCAATGGACGGTACCGTCCTTTTGATTTGAATTTACCAAGAAATCTACCAAAACGTAAAGATGGTTTCGAAATGTTTGCTTCTGATACACCGTTGACAGAAATGGGTTATTTGCAGTCGAAACTCACAGGTTTCCCGTTTTCTGGCTTGAATATTGATTCTCTTCGTTTTCTGGCTTGAATATTGATTCTCTTCGTTTACTTTTTTCGTGTCTGCATCTGTTTTCAGAGATAAAATTAAGTTTTTAGTAACAGCGAGAAGTGCGATTTAAATTTTAGATTCCATCTTTTGTTACCAATGATAGTATAATGCATAACCTTTGCTTGACTTTTTTCCTTAGTTTCTTTTTTTTAAATATATTTTTATGAAATAATAACCTAGTAATTTGGATTACAGTTTCTCTTTTTACTTAAATAACCTGATGGGATAGACTTCAGAATTCTCTTAGTTTGTTTCCCTTTGTTATCTTTGAATTTGAGACTTATTAAAGGATGACTGTTAGAAAATTTTTAAATCAACTGGTTTTCTACAATCATTGTTGATGAGAACTAAATGTCTAAATATTTTTAACAGTAGCGATTGGGAAGAAGGGTTTCACTTATCTTTCTTTTTTTTTCCGGATTTATTCCTCGTCTAATCACTGTATTAATCACTATTTTCCTCAGGTAGAGCTTTTCGGGACCATGGTGTGAAAGTGGACCACGTTTACTGTTCTGCTGCATTACGATGTGTGCAAACTGCTGTCGGAATCATTAAAGGTTTTGTGTTTCCCTGTTCCATAATCCATAAACTTTACAAATGACCGACCATATATATATTATTTTCTAAAAATCTTTATAGGTATGGATAGTCGTACATTAAGAATCAACGTTGAACCAGGACTTTATGAATGGATGAGATGGTGCCGAAATGGTATTCCATCTTGGATGACGCCGGAAGAGCTTAGTCATCTTGGTTATCCGATCAATACTTACTATATACCTTTGCTAAAGCCGATTGACTTATGTCCAAACGAAACGCTGAATGATTTTTATGAAAGATCCTTTTCACTTGTCCGCAAAATACTTTCTATTCATGGTGAAGGTAAAGTTTATACGAGAAGATATATTTAAGGCTTTAAATTGAAGCTTTTCATGATTGATTTTATGGGAAACTTTTCGTCCATCCAACTTTTTGTCCACATCCACGATATCAAACTTTATAAGTAATATAGGTATAAAAAATGGGATTTTTTTGAAGGAACGGAATCTGTACAGAAAAAAGAACTTTGCCATTGTTTCACCTTTATAGGAACAGTACTACTGGTAGCACATGGCCCATCAGTGGATGCCTTGACACGGCAACTTTGTGGTGGTACACCAAGAACTCCGGAAGATTTTATGTACAAACTCCAACAAATACCATACTTGGCATGCCTACAAGCAGTGGAACACTCCATCAATAGTGGCAGTAATGGTAGTATCAGTAGTAGCAGTAGCAGTAGTGGTAACGTTAACAATAAATCGTGGAAATTTGGTGGTTCACCGATACCTCCACTTACGCATACTTCGAATTCTTCGTTTGATTCGAGGTTTATAACCAAACTATTGAAAATCGAGATTAAAATTCATTGCAGATAAATTCTATTTATTTCTCAAAATTTGCGATCATGATAACATCATAAGGAAATTGGTATAAGTACTAACTGTGGATTCATATTCATGATTGTGGTTGATTCAGCTGCCAATGGAAATGATTTGCACTTTGCATCAGTTTTTTAGAAACCATGTTCTTTTCAGGCTTTTGTCTCTCGATTCGCCATACATCATCAGTACTTTCAGTCCAGATCATTAAGGAAGCTGGATTTCAAATAGTAATTTAATGTAGGAATGAATTTAAGTACGATTATAGTTTTCTTTTTTTTTTTCAATTTTTGTTTTTTTTTTTTATGGACTGTATATGAAGAAAGGAAAGTCCATAAATAACCTTCGGTTATGGTGGTCATAAAGATCTTAACTTCATGTAGAAAGCAGATTTGGCTAGTAAATTTTTATATATGACTGTTTTTGAATTTAACATTTTTTGTAAGCTATAAATTTTGCAATTTGGAATGTCAGAGTTTTATTAAGATGCATTTTCATTAGTTTGATTTATTAACGGACAAATGTGTTAACTGGTACGTTGCATGCTCTAATGCTAATTGTATGCAAAAGTAAAAACAGGAGCACTCGGTCATAGAAAAAAGTACTGTAGGCGTATGTTGCTTCAATCAGGTGTTGAATGAGATATGTGTAATTTGTGCTAGGGTATTCTTGGTTACGGTACAGGTCTTTTATTATTAGTTGTGTCTTTTTTTTTGTATCTTTTTCTGTATTGTGGATATTATTGCAAGTAGTACTATCTACTTGATATTAATTTTTGTGTATTTCCTGTTTGGCTTTAAAATATTTTTTTGCTAAATTAGTTTTTTTCGTTTCATGTTCGGTTCTGCTTACCGTGACCTATTCAGGATCTGATTTAGAAAGCAGACATCAACTGATCCAAGTCAAACATACTTCTGCTACTGCGAAAGTACAACTTTGGCCATGATCTCACGCAAATAGAACTTTAACATGGGTCTTCCCGAGGAATCCTGAAGCTCCCGACACCGATGATATGTCAGCTGTTAACTATATTGTTGTGAAAGAAAGTTTTTCCAGTTGATTTGTGCGATGCATTTCCATTGTGTTGACAAGTGTTAGCCTTATTTCAATAAATTAGCTACCATTTTCATCTTCTGCCTTTAAACTGCTGGAAATAACATTTTAACTCGCTCTTCGATACGTCAGTCGTCTTTGGTTGGTTCAGTTCACTACACTCGTGTTCCGGTCGTACCTGCTGGTTTTCTTCACAATCTTTGTGTAATGCTTGAGACGTGATTTTCACAACGGCTGGATACGAATAACTACAATATTGGCGATTGTTAATGCGTCTTGTGGACGTGGTTTTGTTACGTCGGCGTGGTGACTTAGTGAGCTCTCGTAATTTCGATATGTTCTTTCACCCCCACTCATCGTATCGTGAGATTCTGCCTTTTTTTTTTTAATGTACTGTTAGGTCGGATTTCATTCTGTCCGTCATTTTAGTCTCATTGTTGGCAATTAACAGTAAAATTATTTCAGATATAACTTGTAAAAAGAAGTGACAGACAATGCCGTACATAGACTCCAGTAAGTTTTCGTGCTAATATTTGCTTATTATGAAACATGAACTGTTGGGATCGATTTCGGGTATTCACCTCATCCACGTTTCTCATCTGTTTCCCAGTCCTCTCAGTAGACTAAGGTCATCCTGTTCTTAACCAGTTCATCTGAAGTAAAAAATGAAGAAGAGTGAAACTGATAAAAATGGAACTGAACTTACAACTAATTTATTTGCTTCAAATCAAGTTTATACAGTTGTTTTCTTGCACCCGTACAAGTGTATGTCAGAAAATAGTTCCATTCCAGTGAAATAAAATTCGTGAATTAAACCATTAAGAGTTTCGGAGTATATTTGCATTGTCACCTGAAAGAGGTTTTCCCTGTGGATTTCGTTCCAGGTGGGAATATTGTGGAGTCGAAAAAGTCGATGTTTGATTTCCTTTGGCGCTTTTTTATGTTGTTTTTATATTTGTAAGTTCTTTGCAGTTTTTTTCTAATCCTTCGTACAGAAAAACGTTTTTTAATATTTGTCGCCGCTAGCCTTAAAGAATGGATTTGAATGTTTTAATTTAGACAGTTTATCCCTTTACTCCTACTCTTTACAGTTTCCAAACACTTCTTGGACCACTTCTTGGTCAAGCAGATGTATCATCAAGTAATAGGTCGTCGTCACGACGTAGACACGGTTGGAGTGGTAATGATCGCTGGCCTGGAAGTGGTGGTCCTGGTCCACCAGGACCTCGAAGAGGTAAAGTTGTGCAGACCGTTTTGTAGGAGAATTTAGATTAGGTTATGTTTTAATTTGAACCAAAAAGCCTTAAATTTATAACTTCCCAAATTATTCTGATGAAAACTAAGTGATTCAACTCTTGTGTTTCAGGTGGTCACGGATATGGTCAACGCCCGGTGGGACGTCTGGCATTTTCTTCCGGAATGTCATGTCCTCCAATGGGTGGTGGTAGCTGAGGTTAAAGTAGGTTCAGTTGCTTCGCTAGCTGAACAGAATAGTGACCGTGGTCAACAAAAGGACTGTGTGATGTGGATTGGCTAAACCTTGCGAAAGGAGCTTTTCTACTGATTTCCTTTGTTGGCCGTTTATCGAATAGTCGTAGTGTTCAATTATATAACGTAACTCGCATGCCAGCTGAAGAGCAGATCAGAGCTGGAACTCAGTTTCAAATTTTATTTTATGTATTGTACTAGGTTAAGTGCATCATTCTCGTTCTTTTTCCCAACATACTCCCGCGTTTTTCGTTTGAATTCTAGAACTGTTGGTGCATGTTGCAGTCATGCAAAAGTAATTAATTGGATAATTGGATAACTGATTTTTTCTCCCAGGTCTTCTAGGAGTTCATGTTTCGCAATTTGAGCTGAATGGGTTGGTTCGTTATTTCGATAAAAGTTCATATAACTTCGGCACCTCATCCCTGAACCTACTAATCATTTTGTAAATTGTTTTAATTATCCTCATTCTTCCACCACTTCTTCGATGCTGACCAGGTTGAAGAGGAACATTTAGCTGCGAAAAAAAGTAGTTCTGTTCTGTGAAAAATTTTCGTCAAGCAGTGACTTTATTTCACTAGCTTGGCAGGATTTAAAATCCCCACTCCCCCCTTCCGGCACCCCCTGACCCTTTTCACTATCAGTTCCTTTATTTTCTCCTACGTGGTTGCTGTACATAAAACCGTGCTCTTGACTGAGGGAAAGTAATCCTCCATTCGTATTATCCGTGTTCACTGCTTTAATTTGCATTGTGGCATTTCCTCACCATTTGACTTCAGCCTTTTTAACAGTCTCTCTTCGTTTTCTTTATTGCGCAGCTCTGTACCTTTTAGTGAGGCATTCCTACTAATTTAATCTGGTTATGGTGGATATAAGGCACTTGTAATCTGTGCCCGATAAAGACCCAAAATTATAAATTATCCAAGACGATGTCAGTAGACAACTTGATTCAATTAACGATGCTATAAACAATGATTATGTACATTTTCACTATGTACAGAATGATTTGTTTACGACTTGCGACATCTGAACCTCTCAAAGGATGATCTGCAGCTTTATAAAAATTGTCGCACTTTATATTCACCACCAGATGTCAAGTTGCAGAATACCACACAACTCTGGAAGGTGTTCAGAAGCTTCTTACAGCTATTTCTGTCATTCTAATTATACTGATGCAATCTACAGCAGGAAGAAGATATAGCTCAACACATAATTTACTTCGTAATCATCTTAATTAGAGAAGGAAGAAAAAAAGTTAGAACTACACAAAAATTAGGTTCTGCAACAGTATGAGAGAATCACTTATGACAACTTGACAACGATTCTGATAAGTACTCAGGCTCAAGAGCTCGACTAGTTATCGCTGTAAAATTAGAGAACGAAGACAAATAGTTTTTCATCTGTTTCATTATGAGACGCACTAGTGCCGCACGGGATAATTACAAGACTGACGAAAACATTGAAAAAGCAGTCAGTATCACCGAATCACTACAACTACACGTTCCACATGCAGAAAGAAGAATTGACATGCTTTTTTCCAATAAAACAACATCCTAAGAAGACAATCAAGTAGCGGCAGCACTTGTAACGACCAAGATCATAGGAATACCACTACCAAAAAAGAGCCTTTTTAAAACTAAGTGAAATTAAATTCTATGTGACAGTTAAGGATAGGACTGCAGCAATTAAATTACATCCATATCAGACTTCCAAGGGCGGCATTCTGGCAAGAATTTCTTTTCTAAAACGTACAGGAATTTATTTACTCACAGCAGGATAAAAATAAGCTAAAATTATTAGAAGGAGATGGAAATTTTAATTCAGAGAAGATTAACCCTCAAATGATTGAAACATAACAGAATGAAAAATGAAAAAAAAAACTGGAATCCTATAACGCGAGGAAAGTAGACAACAGTAATGATTTCAAGAAAGTGACTTTCCATGGATTCACTTTTAAGAAATGCGAAAGATCATCACAAACTATTACACCGTTCTCCAGTAGAGAAAATTTCTTCCCTTTTGACAGAAATGATAGTAGTGTTGAAAATCAGATACCGTAGGTTCTATCAGCTTGCCGCTGTACTGACTGCTAAAATTTACACAGTATGTAGCGATAAAAAGTACTCTGGCATAAAAATAGGGTAGTTTAAGAAAATAACTATAAAAATGAAAGGACGCCTCTTGCGGCATTGCAAAACGCAAAAGTCACTCATGAGTGTTACTAATGTTCTATAACTACTTGCAATTACTAAAAAACATCGAAATCAACTACTGTGCAAAATACAAGAGAACTTTAAACTCAATCACTGCCTACAGCTTCACCACAAAGCATATTTCATATTTCCACCTTCACATATTCCTACCTCAAAGGTAAAATCAGCAAATATTAACCTGATCATGATCCATAACAGGCTTCAAATGTTCTTGCTGTGTCGGAATTTGTCGGAGCTGTTGTTTAGTCATATCACCAGGATGAGCTTCAAGTTCCCCAGGTCTCTGTACTGCTGCCTTATCAGGATGATTCATTCCGTCGTATAATGGCACAGCTGTAGGTGCAGGTGTTGAATAGGCGTACTCACCCCATCCTTGTTGCTTTGCATACTCTTTTTCAAAAATTTCTAATTCTTCTTTGGTGTACTGCTCTTTATCACCAATATCTTCCCAACCCGGATCCGGTTTTTCTCCTCGTGCCTCTCTATCCTGAAACCACATTCAAATTTGAGAACGATAAGTGTAAAAAAGGAAAGAAAAAAAGGCCTGAAATTTTCCCAGTCTTTTTGCAATAAAGTAGACTCAAAATACCAGACCGCGAGAAATTCAGCAAGTGAAATACGATGATCATTATTTATATCCATTTGTTTCATTACATGATTACGCATCCGGTACAGTTCTTCAAGTCTGAAAAATGAGTTAAAGAACTTCTTTTCCTTCTTGCTGGATCTTAAAAGATGATTTCAAATAACAAACAAAACATAAATCTTGAATCATGCATGACCATAACAGGAAACATACATGGCAAACTATTACTGAACATGAAACAAGGCAATTACTTTTCAACGTCAGAAAAATTACGAAGTTTCTCAATTTCAGTCAAAAAAATGGTATTCAATTCATCATAGCTCCAGTAACCATCATTATTTCTGTCATGCAAACCAAAAAGTGTTGTTGGGTCGTATGTATCCTTATCGAGCTGAAAATGATTGGTCAGAAATCTGCAACTTATTACTATGTTTTAACCATCCAAAAGTAATAGGAAAACAACAAAGTAACCTTAATCTACCTTCTCCTACGGCAAAAACCTGGAGTGACCTAAGCATATGTTGCTCCATCACAATTAATCAATGCTACAGCTTCTTCTTCTAAGGTAATTAATGCTGAACTGCCGTATTCTTTAGTAAAATAGCTGAATTTCAGAATTCTGCATAAAAAATAGAAAAAAGTGAGTCACAGTACAGTACTGTTAATATATCTTATTTAAATTAATACACACTTGGTCAGTATCTTCCCAAACTTTTTTCAACTGATCACGACTTCCCGGATGCTTCAACGGTTCATGCTTATTCAATCGACGCTGTTCCTCCATTTTCCGGATGTATTGTTCTCGTTCTGCTTGAATCATTTGTGCCTATCTTATGTATCAAATACAGCGCTTTGTCAAGAATACCATTCAAAAGATAAGGAAAGAGATAAAGAGCCATACTGTCTTTTAAAAAAAGAATGAATCATATCTAAAGCAGTCGGATTTTGAGTAAAAAAAGAAAAAAAAAAAACACTGAGAAATCCTAACAAGCAAAACCTCTTGAAAATTTGTCCTGATAAGACACTTCTACCAGTGTATGAAAACGGTAGTATCCAGCAACCCGATCTTTAGAACCACTTTGTCGACCCAGGAGTACCTAATGGTTTCCAAAAATTAGATTCCTGGGTTTATCTGAAATTATTCTAAAAGAAGAACCGATGCAAACCATTTTATGGTCTTCTTCTGCTTTTTTTTTCATTTCATATTGTTTGAATTCTTGTTTTCGTTGCTTTTCTAGTTCATCCATATCAGCTACTATCTGAAAATTACTGTACAATAAATAGTTTACAATATGCACAGATGATCAGCGAAGACTAACTTTGATGATAAGTCTGCGTAAGTCTTCTTGGCTGAATGTTTCCCAGTTATTGAAATCCAAATGTTCCGGTACCTAAAGTAATTATAATAGGCAAAATTGATAGCGACCATTCCAAAATCTTCAAACAAAAGGAAAAAAAAAACTACTAATCAGTACTCGGAAAAGACTCCAAACTAATCCTTTAAGTCAGAAGGGATATAAGGCTTGTAGATTTTAGATGATAATCAATTTATGTTACAAAGTTTTTATCACGAAAATCCCAAATCGACTTTTCGATGAATTTTGTGATTATCACTACTACTTTTTGCTACAATTACTTCGGAACTCTGACATCTCTAAACAGCTTTTGACACTTCGAAGCAATTCAAATCTTCAAAGGGAAGAAGCCATCAGAGGTGAGTATTTTGGTGATTACATTGTTGAAACCAGTGGTTTTAACTGAACAAATTCAATTCAAATTTGACTGTGTCTGGTTTTTGAAAACACTGGCATCATTTGACACGTGATGCCAAGAATATCGAAATGAAAAATGCGGCTGAAAGGATGGAAGGGTATGGAAAATGGCATGGGGGAGATAACATCCAAAGACCGTTTTAACTGATTCGAATATATATTAAGAAATTAAATATGAAGAAAATATTTGAAAGCACTACAGTTCAAAACCATCCTTTTTAATTTCTCAGCTCCTAATCGACACATTTCATGTATTCTCAATATTATTAAGATGTAATAACAATCACAACAGCAGATATGACGGGATAAAAATTAGGAAAAGATGGTGAGAATTGTAAGCTGTTGCAAATAATCCATAAATACAAAACTACCCTAAATTCCTTTGCTTGTTTCAATCAAAAACCTCTGGTACTATAAGTCAAGATTTTACTTTGATATTAAGAGTAGCGCCACCATCTGCATTCAACTGATCCTTTATTTCTTGTTCCAAGCGTTGCAATTCCAGTATCTTCGCCTTCGCCAACTGTTCAATAATATGCGGTTCTAACTTATCAACCATTTCAGCTATTTTACCTCCCTACGAAGAAAACTTGGCATTAGCGATTCTATAAATTATGACATAACAGCAATAAATAATAGAAGTGAATGACCCATGTAATAATGTGAGTGGAAAAAATCTCAACTCCATTACCGAAATTTCGAGTATCAAAATTGTTAAAAAGCTTTAAACTAAAAGACCGGTTTACTAAGCTATCAATCAGGTGATGGATTAAAAAAAAAACATGGGTATAACAAATTGCGGGATAACATATAAGGAAAAATGTGAATCCTCAATCCGGTGGCTACCAACAGTTAGGCCTGTGGGTAATAAAAAATTAAACCCCGAATGAGAATAAACTAAAATGCGACAGCCGAATAGTATCACATGCACTAATTCGCAAATTGCAAGAACCATTAGTGACATAAAGAACTCCGATTTTAATACCTTCAAAACACATTATACCACAACTGATATTAAATTATAGATACAAAAAAAAAAAGAAAAGAATGAGAAGAAACTAAAGATAGTGCACTCTTTGAACATATCCGCTTCTAATTACTTTTTTTTTAATTATTTTTCTTTTTTTTTTTTTTAAATTTGTAGCATAATCAATTTCGCTCACACATAACCATGAAAAAAGCGAGTGACAACGAAGTAGTGAAAGATACCCGCATTTCTTCCTGTGTCATACTTTGTATTGCTTCTTTCCATTGTGGTGTTGCTTGTAAAATAGTAAGTACCGTTTCCAAATACCTCATATATTTCACATATTTCGCCATTTGTTCCTTCTAAACTATGTGATCTTAGTGAAGTGCAAAATAGCTTGAATAGTAATAGAATACTCTCGTCTTCCCAATCCCACCAACATTTACAACCAACCCTTCCGTCGTAAATTCAATATCTGAAGTATTAGTCTTTCATCAATAACTTTATATCAATTCAAACCAGGATAGTTCTGCCATTAAATTTTCCCCCCTGTACCACAACATTTTAGGAAAGTAGAAAAGAATGACAAGGTGACATACTTGCTCCTGCTCCCACTGCTGCTGTTTTTCAGCATTCTGCAAATTATCTGCCATATCGCGATTTGGTGGAGCAGCATCTGCGCACAGCCATATTAGAATACAAAACAACAGCACCCACCGCAAACACATCGATCGATTTCGATTCTTGAAGAAACATAAGGAAAATGCCATAATCTAGCTCCCAAAAGCTTCATTTCCAGTGGATAATTGAAGATAAGCGAAAGACGCCGAATAAATGAATAATAAATGAACTCTTGTAATCGTGTAACCTTGAAGACTTACTGAGACCAGGAAGAGCCATTCCCCTAGATAAGATGGGCAACTTAGACATCATCGAATATGGAAAATAACGAGAAAAAATGAGAAATTATATATAGAAACAAAATCAATAACAAGATGTGAGGCAAATATAGTGTAATTCATGACGCACGTATAAGCAAATAGCTTCGAGCACAAAATAAGTGGGTAAGAAG
>RCAB01000299.1:0-78841 GCA_003640385.1 Setaria digitata
TTTTTTTTAATGAAAATTTAATAAATATAAGAAAAAATTACTGAGAAGACTTGTTTTAAAACGAATACTACAAGAAAATGATGTAGTTATTATAATTTTCTTATAAATTATTTAGGACATTTTATTATTTCCCAGGTTTTCATGGTTAACGGAGACCATCGGATAGGCATTTTTGCTCGAAGACCAATTGTAGCTGGAGAAGAGCTCTTTTTTGACTATTCCTATAACTCGTATCAACAGGTATTAAAGTTGAAAAATATTCGGACTTTATTATAAAAACTAAGTATAAAATTCAAAATTCACACGCATTTTTTAGCAGCTGCATGTTATTTGACAGAATTTTTAGATTTAGTGATATTGTTTTGCTGTCTTTATCTTGTAGTAATGACTGTATGCTTTCCCTTTTTGTCTGTTTCTTTTTTCATAACTTATTTGCAGGTGAAATTTGTTTCGAAAGAACGTCCGAAGCCCTAAAAATACATCGCGGCGTGATTTCTTGTATATTGTGAGAAATGCTTGCTTTTGCGTTCCATTTAAAGAAATATTATTTATTATATGTTGTTAATGACATTGGATGAATACTTGAAGATTAAATTTTTGCTAAAGCTTAGATGAAAAGTTTGTTTAGGCATAACTTAGCAGTTATGTTTTCAGAATAAACAGACGAAAAGAAGTTATGCAACAAATTCTAGTGTTTATTTTATGGATGTGATAAATTAGTTCATGCTGTAATATTTCAAATCTCCAGTACTTATCAACCGATGTTCTTTCATTTTTTCCCCAAGTGTGGTTCACTTTGTTTAAGTTGTTTGCAGTCATTTCCATGAATGCGATAAATTTCGTCCTTATTTCATGTTATGGTTCACAACAAGTTGAGCATTTTGTGCACGCCTGTTAAAAGTTGGGGAAAGTTGTTGGAAAATAAGCTAAATTGTGTTAGAATTGCTAACTGATGTTCAAAAATATCAGACATTGTAAGCATTTGGTTCTTTTGATGCTGATTAAATTCAAAATTCTGATAAGTAATTATTTGAAAGGTTTGGTTTTTTCTTTTTTTTTCTTTTTTTTTTTTTTTTTTTTTTAGAAAAATTATTTATTTAAGGAAAAGTAAGGTAAGATAAAATGAATAATAACTTTTAATGATTTGAAATGTACTCCTATGGCGAGCAACAAAAAGACATTTTTCGAAATAATAGATTTTTATTCAAGCAAGTCGAATTTCCAGTAACGAGCAACTAATTTGGCGTTGGTATTTCAACGCATGGAATTTCACTGGAGTTATTCTTGGATTCCTCATAATTTATTGAAAATCGGAATGACTTTTTGTTGTTCCATTCATTTTCGTCATAATCTTCAAAGTTCTAGTTGAGATATCAAACTTCACTACATTTTAATCTCCAGTGGAATTTTTATGTTCGAGTACTTGCAGTACAATATTTTCATCTATTTTCTGTCAAAATTTCAGCTTCATTCCTACTTCAAACTTTCCCGACAAGAATATTAAATTGGAATTATTATTTGATAGTTGATTCTGCTAAAAAAAGAAAAAAAAAAACTGCTGTTTTGAGAAAGAGACATACCGAAAGTGACATTTCTTTCTTGACAATAAATCAATCAGCTCTGAAAATTCGTCTTTTCATAATCTAAAAGATAATAGTGATAGCATGAAAGGAATCTAATCAAACTATTTTCACAACCTTCTTTATTGTTTTTAGAAAGGCTAATCATTCGTCGATAGTCTGTCTAATCAGCTATGCTAAAATATAATCTAAATTTCAAACAAATTATTTACAATATTTTCATCTCTCAGGAGTATTACCATTACTTGGAACCTTGTTTTGTAATTTCTCAAAAAAGAAATCCAATAAATTTATCATTATTTTCCTCTGCTAATCACTCACTAACAGTATTATTATTTTTAATATTATCATTATTGTTTTACCGATCACTTACTAAATATAACACTTATTAATACTTTCATATTGCATTTACTTATTTTTGCTGTAACTAATCGAGATCTAGTAGATAAAGCAAGAAATTTTGCTACAAAGCTCAAAGTTTTGTTACATTTGAGAGCTATCTCTTTGCTACTTTGTTGTAATCATCCAATTCGGTAATGATTTAATAATAAATTGGTCAGTAAATCATATGAGCCCATTTAAGTTTACTTTTTAAGTATTTAAGTGCCAATATTAGATATTATGCTAATTCAAATAAGTTTTTCTGCAGACTTCTTGGATTGTTGCAGGAAATTCCTACAAACTTATGTAAGGGAACATGGAAAAATTTTAAGTTTCTTTTTTTTTTTTTTCATTTTTAATATCAATTTTAGCAAATACTATACAGTGAATCAACTTTATTGAAGCTTACAACTCCAATGAATGCTTATGGCGATATTAATGGCCATTATCATGTTCTTTTTTTTTTCTTTCTTCAGAAAATCTTGAACTTCAGGTGCATTTTCTTTTTCCTCCATCAAACGACAACTTTCTTGTTGGTTATTGTAAATTTGCATTTTATTATGAAAGATTGCAATACAACGCTGTAATACATCAAATATTATGAAGGTCGCTAATGAATTCATTAAGCTAATAATTAATATATTTTATTTGCATATCGAGAGATTTCTTAAAATTCCAAAAATGTCATTGTCACTGATCATTGAAATTTTTATATTTTGCTTAATAGACAAATGTGAGACAGCAGGGAAACATTGATACTGATTTCTCGGGAATTATACTGATTGTGGAATTTATGCATTGAAAGTTTATTATCCTTTTAGCGATTTAACAAAATTCAATATCCTCATCAAATATTTTTACTACAAGGCTGTCATGAGACTTCATCAGTTATGTGATATCTTATAATCTAGCAGAATTAAACTAATAGTAATTTTTGCAAGTAGAATGATAATTTTAGTGAGCTCTCTTTTGAATTTGCAAAATAAAACTAATAATGTTTAGTCTAGATATTAACACTGTTAGTCCTTTCTTCACTCAAAAGATTATTAATTTTTGCTAGTTTAAGTCAAAGTAATTTCTTCAATGATATATACATACATCAGTGCTAAAAAAAAAAAAGCCAAAAGAGTGAGAATCTATTTATAATGACGGCTTTGTGCGAATTTTCAGTTATAAAAATTTCAATTTTTAAGCTCTTTTTTTCCTTGAAGTTATCACTTCAAATTTATTCTCAATTTCTGCTGAAATTAATTTCTCAGTGGTTAATTTGTTTTCACAAAATCATCTAATTAGTTTACATACAGCCTAATGCCACAAACAACAAGCAAGAATATTATCCGCGAAGGTATTTTCTACACATGAAGATCTAACCCATAAAATTAAAAGTCTTGGTCGTATGAAAAAGTAAGCAAATTATAATTTGTCTCATTTCTGACATTCACTTTTCATTAATGTCCTATGAACTGTTATCTAACTTTTACCAATCATATTAAAAGAATAATGCCTAATTCGACAAAAGAAATGAAAAAGTACTGATCAAAAAAAAAAAAAAAAAAAGAAAAAAAAGCCAACATAAGACGAGAATCAAATCAAACTCTAAATGAATCCGAGTGAAATAAACTAATCAAATTTGAGACCAGTTGTATAATGCGTGGAAACCTATAAAATTATTCAAATTCCAAAGGAAATAATTCGTTTTTAAACTAACTAAATTTCTCCTAATACCATTTTCTATAAAGCATATAGTATATAATCAGTTTATTTTACACAGATAACAATCTATTCTATATCACCTTCACACTGATCCTTTTGCAATTCGACAACCAATGCAAAAGTTGAATTGATTATTTTAAAAACAAACCGCGTCCCAAAAACTCTTCGACATTTGCGCCTCATTTCTCACTACAGTCTTGGACAACTCGAAATCTATGCTCTACATTGGTTGAAATATTTCCTCCTTGTCAGAATAGTAGACAACGTTAAATAACACAAAGTTCGGGACTAATTTGTAATTACCGATAGCGCTCCAATTTTTAGATATCCGAATCACTCGAAGTGTCATTTACCAATTTCTAACCATGCAGTCCCAGCAAACGAGACTTTTGCGCCCATACACATATTAGTCCATGAGGACCAACAGTACGGTCCACAAAATCCCAAAAAACTCGCTCTAATTTCACGCATTGAAAACAACTCAACATGAAACAAATACGGACCTTCAGGCTCATACTACTAATCTTTATAACTCAAATTAGTTTTATAACTATACTTTGAAATGCTTTAGACAGTAATTCTAACACATCTCAGACCCACTACGAATTTACGCACTTTTAAAACAATACACTGTACAAAACACTTGATCAAAGTTAAATTTATGGACATGAGAAATTTACGTGCACAACAATGATGAGAATGAATGATAAAAAGCCACTTGAGAATCGACGTATTATGTACAAAAAGACAACAAACATTACAATCATTTACCCGAAAGACAATATATATTTCATTTCCAGACAAGCAAAACGAGGAACAAAGATTAAACCGTTGTAGAAATTCGAGTTGTTTCAAATACCTGTTTCTTCTTTTAAATATGAATTAGACTTTAAAAAATATTCTCTTCTACAGATTGACGTCAAAAGGGTTCGAAAGTAGAAATCTCGTAACGGATCAACATTAGGACAGTGAAGTAAAAACCGCAATAAGAAATGAATATGGAAATCTGTGAGAAAAAGAACTGAAAAAAAAAGAGTTATTTTCATCCCATGACAAAACTGAATGTACTGGGCCTGAATTTAGACACATCTAAAGACCAGAATAAGATAATTTCAGAATTATATGAGCAAATTTATTTTCTTCTTCCGTTTCTAGAACTGGAAATGAAGATAGTGAGGTTTTCTTATTCAGTGGATATCACGTAAGACAATCCTGTATTTATGTACATTCATTCATTCATTTGGTCCTAACGCCGTACTTTAACGGGCGATGGACTTTCACTGCTGCGTCTTCTTTTGCCTAATGCCAAATAAACGTCTTTTTCACGTTCACGCTGATTGCTTACTCTATCCTGAAAAAAAAAAAAAAGAAAAAAGATGATTTACTGAATTCCAATTACGTGTCAAAAAACGGTTTCTGTAGCTGAAACGCATTTTAGGCTATCCACACTACATGGTAACTGACTGATTACTTGACTGAGATGTCTCAGAGTTAACAGCGTGAAACCGGAATTACGTATTACTTTCTAACTGGAAAGTATTCACGAAAAAAAGGGTTAAAATCAGAATCAAATGTAGCTATCAAAAAAAAAAAGCTTGCAAGTATTTTTAAAACACTGCGACTACAACGTGCCACACTGAAAAGAAAAATCAACCTTCTCAACAACTTTACGTCTCGCATCGCGACTTCTTGTTCGATGACGTCGATCCTTTTCTGCTCGGCGTTCTTCTCTCGCTCTTCGCCTTTCATCCCTCTGATGTCTTGAATGGTGATGATTACGCTTTGATATTCGCTCACGTTCTGACGATTCAGCTCGATGATGATAATAAACTGGCGAAGAGCGAAATCTGAAACAGAAAAAAATGATTTACTGATACGCAAAGCCTTATCGCCCTTTGAAACGTCAAGTTCCCCAAAACAAATATAATCTAGACAATAAAAACGACTCACTTCTTAGGTTCAATTGGTGATCTTGAGCGTGAACGTGAGGCGGAGGACGATGTCTGTTTAGCACTATAATGGTCATTCTCTTTTTCCCTGTCACGCTGGACTTCCTTTTCCTTTACACTCCCTAAAGCGCGAGTTGTTATCATAAACCAGTAAAATTCACATAACATTTCTGAAGAAAAAATTCAACTTTACGAATGACAAAAAGAAAAAATCGAAATACTAACCTTCTCTGGCTTTACTTCTAGTCCCATTCTGTTTTTCCATTTCAGCAGCTTTGCTAGCAATTTCTCGACGTCTTTTCTCTAAAATAGCTTTTGCCCTTTCGACTTCTTTACTTGCTATCGTTTCCGCTTGTTGCGCTTTTGCAAACGCATTGCTGAGACCGACTCGTAGCTTATTCAATGTATCATTTAACCGTGTCCAATTTGGCGCCTGACAGAGATTGGTTTAAGTGTAGTATTAGTAATATTAACAAAGAACTGAGGAAATAGTTCCAGTTTCGATAATCACGACAATTATAAATTCCGATACTTGAAACCTCCAGTTACTTCTTACTTACCCTTATTCGAGCATAAACCTGCAGAAGCAGAACTGAGATCGTCTGTACATCCCTGTCACTTGCATCAAAAGCTTCAAACCACGGGAAGGGCTCACGCGGGAGCGGTAATGGTTCCTGAAATGTCAAGACTCTAATCTCGGACTGAATATTTAGTATGGAAGATTAAACACTAAAAATAAATGCGATATACCGTGATCGTCCTCGCTGCAAGATGAATACAAGCACAAGCAATGGTCTCCGGCCGATACCTCAAAAATATATCAGTGCGTAATCCATCATTCATATAACTCCTGAAAAACCAGTTTATGCAAGCGAAAAAAATGGGCATTAAATATCTTATCCTAAATATTCAAGGCTGGAGATAACAACAAAAATCAAATAAAAAAATCAATCGAATCAAAATCTTAGACCATTGTTTCGAAAATGCGCAGCGAATGGCAGTCACGTTTGGCATTGAAAAAGAGCAAATCACTTATACAAAACTGTTAAATCTACCTGTAATTTTAATTACTTATGATATTTCTCATGTATGGGGGATGTGGCACCGTATTGACGCCTCCAACAAAAAGAAAAAAATAACATCGACAGTACTTAGTTTTTTGAGTACTATAAATAAACATTTACACTGAAATACCTACCATGCTTTCTGCATGAGTTCATGATTGCCAGTGGCGCCCAATGCATGCAAATATGCATATATAAGTTTATGCGGATGATTGACGTGTACTACAAATCCAAGTGCATTTAACAGCTTCCTCTCTGCTTTTATCACCTGATTCTTCAAATCAACATAGCTTCGATCCAGAAGCATAGGTACATATCTACAAATAAGCAGTTATCCAAATACTGGCTCCACTACCTAATGAATTCCAACGCCAATTATATAACAACCTCACCGTTATCATGACCTTACGAGCCTAAGTTCGATTTGAGCGTCTGTAAGCATCGTCAGCAATGCCTACACCACCACAAATAAAAAAATTCAAAGACACCACACATCCTTTCGATACAATTCTGTACATGAACAATAGACACAAGCAACTGCCCTTCTCTTCCATCTCAAATAATCTTCAGTAAACCATTGCTTCCTACATGATCGAGAAAATAATGTATTTTTAGTTTTGAAATAGCAACCGAGGCAGGTATCATATCCGCTTTCTGTACTTTGTCAAGAGTTGGCAGAATTTAAAAAACACCATAGAAAATACGAACAATCACAATTAGAAGTAGTTTAAACAAACGAATGCAACCTCAGGAAATGTCCAAAATGGGGGAAAAAAGCGGGAGAGAACTATAAAAACCAAGGCACCGCCAATAATGAAAGGTACACAGTTCCGCAGTATTTAAAATCTAAATATTAACTAACTCTAAGTACTGGTGCCACATAGCATACAGATTTATCCGCCCAGTGATCAACATCGACGCACGAAAAATATAGAAGAAAAAAATATTTCAAAACTGCCTTGTAAAAAGGGGAAAGAAAACACTATGTGCTATGCTATGTAAAAAAAAATATGCCAAAAAAATGGTGTCGCTAAATTAGACTAAACTTAGAGAGAACATGTATGGTAAGTGAAAAACAAACGGCAAGATTTTGAGGACATTTGATCAATAATATTATCGGCTGCGACTTAACGGATTTAAACATGCGCTGTTCACCAAAATATTACAACGGCTACCATAAAGCAGTGCAATCAAACTAGCTATCAGGAAGGTGGATTGCAGCGAATAGTATCCGCTGCATCTTAATTTTCAAGAAAGTAGGATGCTAACAAGCAAATTTACGAACAAAACATTTGCTTTTAATGAAATTGACTCTTCCCAATCCTACTGTAGTTTCAATATGATCCACAACACAATCAAAACCTACACTTCTTATTAGGATGTAACTATTTAAGCCTCCCACTAGAGTGAAATATAATTGCACAAGCCATAAGAGAAGTGGTCCTATCAGCAACTTAATTGGTACATATTAGCAGTGCTTTCATCCTTACCTTCCTTGCTCACTAAGTAATCAGCAGCCACAAATGATGCACAATGAAATCCATACAAAACGAACAGCCAAAGCACTAAAACATGAACACGTATTTCAATTAAATTAAAAAACATTTTTCACAAGTATAGTATACTTAAACGACCTTCTGTCCACATAGAATTTGAAAATTTCAAAGGTAACGCGAGGTTATGATCACAAATGGAATTACAAAACCAAAAGAAGGAAATTACCTAATCCTGCTGATTTTACAACAGAACATGTGCTCATCAGATTTCCCACGACTTTCAAATCTAGTACAGCCAATGCCTGAATATACAAGTACGGCAATCAATAGGCTTAAAACTGCATTACTATTATTATACGTTACTTCCTATTGAAGAAATTTATATCAGATTTCCATGTATTTTCCTCCCAAATGCAATCAAGCAATTGGTGTTAAATTAAACTTACCTGCTATGTCTGAGAAAAGTTCAACTGCTTCGGACAACACTGCTGCGATAAATCAACCAATATGCAAAAGGACTTTTTCAGCACCAAATCATCATTAGTTTGGATCTACAGGAAACTGGAGCTTTCCCAACTCAAAACAAGTGTAACTGAACCAATTAAGATAATAAAAAAGCAAAAATATTATGGGTGTTTTTTTTTTCTGCCAACTCTTGACATTTTCCACAGAAAACAGAAGAGCAAAACCCTTCTCAAACTTTTCTTCTGAAATAAAGCATCAGACTTCTTGTGATTTTTGATAAATGAATAACCACCAGTATTAGGGACGAAAACGTGTAAATCAACAGAGGAATTACACAATCTCCCAGCTAATTTTATTGCAGATGTCATGATAAGGGAAACAAACAAGATTCCTAGGAAAAGGGAGAGAAGAGAGGGGAGGAAAAAAAAAGATAAACCGTACATTTTTTTCGAATTGTGTCCGAAACCAAGGGGCTAAATGAATCTCATTTATAAGCCTTTTCGCAACAGCAATGAAGTCGACCTCAACTTAATCAAAGTGAGCAAGATTTTTGTATTTGATTTTCAGAATTTTTACCACTACCTCAATTAATGAGAATATTGTCAAAAAACTTTGTTTTTAAAAAAATCCTGCGGCTGCAAATGAAATAGGCAGTAGCTGTTACCATGGTTTACTGAAAATAATTTGACTAGGAAGGCCGCAGTTGCTTGCAGCATCGTCCACTCCGTTTGCATTAACGTGCAGGGAACTGCACTGCACGTATACAACACGATAGCATCGAGAAAGTGTGCATATATTCCGACTCCATATTGATAGGTAGTCTTTGATAACACACACAGAGAATCAGTAAAAGACGAAATCCAACTTGAAGAGAGCTCCAAATGTGCTTCATTCATCTCTGTAGAATGGATGGATGTGGTGACCGTACAAGAGAGTGGGGGCACACGCATTTTTTACTGCCATACGTGTATCCGCTCTGCCAGCTCTGTGTCACCTGGAGTGATTAAAAATATGATCAAATGTATTTTATAATTTCAAAATTATCCATCGCTAATTCTGTTTTTTTTTTTTTGTTTTTTGTAAAAGTAGAGAAACATGTCTGGACATGACTAGTATGTAAATACCTTCCCTTTTGGCTATAAAAAGGATAGTATAAGAAAAAGAGTAATACACGATGTTTAACATGCGGCCAAGGCAACAACTGAGCGACTGGGACTTAATACACTAGATTTTGCAAAAAAAAAAAAAAAAAAAAAAAAAAAAGATTTTTTTTTTGCACTAAGTATAGTGCAGAGAGGAAGTCAAAATGAGGACATGACTTGCCTCGATGAAAAAGAACTTGAGCTACCCTTCCGCTGACAACTGTCACTAGTTTCCCGTGTTCCGAGATAGATACCAACTTTCCGAAGTTTCTCTCAACTATCAAACACTAAATTATAATTAAAAAATGGGCCTAAAAGGTGATAAATGCGCCTCATTTCCACAGCTGGTCAAGCTGTGCCTTAACAATCCTTAACTTCAGAACACAAATAAAATCTCAAAATAATTTCAGAACGACGAAAACCGCCGCCTGAAAAAGCGTCAGAAACAAAATTTTGCATATGCATGCAAAAGAACATCCAAATCGATAAAAAATCAGTTTGCACTTATTTTCTTTTTTACAAGACTGAAAAAACAAACGAAATAAAAGTCACTTGAAACAGCGATTTGAATGCGCAAACATGACGATGCCTACAGAACAGCAGAAATACGAACTCGTTGCCGACTAGTCGAAAAGCCGACATTTCAAAGAAATAATACTGAGGGAACTTTAAATAACCTCAAAAGTACCATCCTTTGTTCAGTAATCTCCATTGTATATCCTATCGTTCCCTCTCATTAAACGCGTAAATCCTGTGTAATCATAAATATTTTATAAGAAAAGGATTTTGATTAAACTTACTTTTTGGATTCATTTCGTTTGCCATGTAAATGTTCCAAACGATGGAACACATTGATTACATCACGTGGCCGGCGTGGCGCCTCCTCAATCTTGCTCGCTAATAAAAGGCATGCCATTACCGTATACTAAACTATTTATTATTACCAACAGTGAAATAAAGTAATCAGAAACAATATAAAAACTGGAAAATCACAAAACATTTAATTTGAACAGACTTATTTATGCACTGTGTCTGAATAAAAAAACGGAAATAGTACCTATGCACGCACACGTAGCTTACTTTTTTAGGTAAAAGGGTGCCGCTTTTTATAATGCTAATGCACATTACGACTAAAACTCAGTTGATACAGTGCAACAAATTAAATGAAGCTAAACCTCAAGTAGAAAATCTTGAAACTCAGTTGCGTATGAAAGTAATCCCGCCTTCAGAACAAACACCATTTTTTGTTGAAATTCACACTCAGAGGATAGAAACACAACTTCTAGAGAAATCGGAACATACAGAGATTAAGATAACTCATTACAAAAACCTATGCTATAAGAAACTGATACAATTTCAAAAAAACGCAAAATAATCACTTCACATAAAATCGCGCTAAAATCCTTTTCTTTTTGCAGCCAAATAATTCAGAAATCTGCTGAAAACTAAAACTCAAAACATACTTCGAAATGATGTCGGACGAACGATCTCTGATAATAAAACCGCTGGTACAGAATTTGTGCTGTCGCTGCTGCAACCTGAGGTATACGAAGAAGTATCGCACCTGACTGAATTATTTCACAACCGAGATACCGCAAATCCTGCAAAAAAAAGGAGTAATGCTCAGTAACATACCCAGTAAAACAAAAGAAAAATGAGCATACTAATCCCCCCAAGTCACTTAAGTCACTTACCAATTCCGTCTTCCGATCTAATCCATCAGCCAAAGAGGGTGGATTCCCCAATTTAGCTATTGAATGTTCATCAAGTGTAAGAAGCCACTTATCTGCCGATATATTAATCGACGAGAACAATCTGAAACAGCAAAGTCGTTATCAATTAAAAAGTTCAAATGTGTGTGAATGCAGTGAAATTTGAACAGCTGTGAGTGCAGTGTTAACCTTTTTTGTCCGAAACTGCTCAGCTTAATCTTTGATACAATATCATCCGCTGCTAACTGCTCTTCCTTAGCATTCTTTATTTCATTAGCAGAATTTATGTTGGCCTTCCGTTGGGCAAGTTCACCAGAATTCCTTGCAGATGCTTTTGGAACCGCCATCATGTTGTTCTTGGTCATCATAATCTGTAGCGATGTAGATTTCACTATGGGACTAACAGCTCCAAGTTGTAATGCCTATCAAAACCCTTGAAAAGAAAAGCGCGACTTTCTGGAGGAAATAAATAAAGGTAGTACAGCTAACATAACCTAACACTTCTTTACAGCAAAAAAAAAAAAAAAAAAAAGAGATCTTATGAAACCCCAGGGAACAATGAAAAGAAAAATAATAAGCCCACTGCTTTATACAACAGCAATAAAATATGTAGAGGGAAGTCTTCATCTAATAGAACTTATGGAATATTTTCCAATAAAGAGGTGTTACAGAGGGTGCGAAAAATGTCACAATTTAAACTGCTCACTAATCATTAATTGTTCCTTCAAATCNAAAACATGACTGTGCATTTTTAGACTGAAAATGGAAAAAACCAGCAAGTTCGAAATAGACACTGCATCACTAATCATTAATTGTTCCTTCAAATCTTTAAATTTCCGTAAATCTACAGCATTGCTGCGAGGATAAACATATTTCTGATTTTATTAATCAACGCAAAAAGACAACGAATTAACGGAAAAAGATTATCCCGGCTGCATAAGCTTCTTCAGCAGACTATTTTCTGGAAATACGTCCCCATTAAGCCGATCTTCTCACTCAGTTCACCAAATGCACACATAACATGCAGAACTTTTCATCATTAAAAGGAGTTTACGAGAAATATCTTACAGCCTTTTCACAAGCAACACTATGCGCTCTTCCTAAATCAACTAAATGATGCACTAGTAATAAGTGTAAATTAATAAAGCTGATCAATGAACTAATCAACCGATCAATCAATAAACTAGGCCAATCAAAGGAACTAATTAAAGAGCCAATCTAAGAGAAATCATCTGACCAACAACGAAAAAAAAAAAAAAAGCCCAATAACAGGAAGGTGTCAAGTAATCGATATCATCGTGGCATACAGTAACCGATTGTCTGAGTATCGTCTTTTTGTTATAGGAGTAGAAGGGTGGAGGCGGAATTTTTAAAATAGAGTAATTGATGGTTACTATGGATACGGAGAAATAAAAGCTGTTGAGGATTTTGTGAACGCATCTGATTGAATCCTCCATTAACACCTTACGTTTATTCTCATATTCTTGCTCTCTTTCTGTCTCTCTGTTTCTTTGCTGATAACAATTGTTAAGAAATTTTTTTCTACTCTTGATGCCTTTATTTAAAAGGTTTATACGAAGTTTCAGGCTATCATTTCTCATATATTTCCTTTTTTTTTTTTCTAAATTTTTCATCTTATATATTTCTTTATTTCAGTTTATTTCAGTGTGCTAACGTCAAAATCACAATTAAAATTTTAAGAAAAATTGCAGTAATGTTTAAAGATGAGTCGCAAGTAACTGAATGGTACCAACGAGTACAGATGTGCCGACGTGTACCACCACGACGTTCTCAGGTTAACGGATACGGAAAACCTGAATGCTATGCATTATCAATACGAAATGCTCAATTGCCCAATGTAATTATTGCTATTGCACACAAAATGAAACAGAAAATTGTTTCTAGTCTTTTCAGTATTGTACTGAATTTCAGTTAAAAATGGACATGTCTTACCGTATTCATGCCTACTTCTATGACAGACAACGAAAGTATTTTTTCGGGAAACCGTTTTACGGAGCATGGTATCGTTCCGAGTTTGATTCCGTCCTGCTTGCTGAGGTAGCCGATATTTCCGCCTGTATTTTATGTATCTGTGTGTGTTATAAAATTAGTTAATTATAAAATTCCGAATCAAATGCAAAGATTTAAAATGCATCTCACTGGTCGGAATTTTATATTTTATTCAGTCTGTCATATGAAATGCACAAAAAAAAAAAAAAAAAAAAAAAAAAAAAACAAAGCAAAGGTTGGAATGCGGAAAAGTTACAGGTAATCTTCTTCTGGTGCTCATTTGTCGATGATATCGACGTTGTCCTGGAACTGGTTAAAGCAGAACAGATGGGAGAAAATACGAGTCTCTACACAGCTGCATGGACATCAGTACCGTTGGAAAATACGGAAAATAAGCCTGAAGACTATACCTCTTGTCATGAGCCATTTTTCCGCAGGTTTTATAAATATTCTACTAATTAATAAGCAATTCTTCATCGATATTCTATTAATCAATAAACCATAATTATTCATCGATATTCTTTTAATTAATAAGCCATAATTATTCGCAGTATCATACGTATCGTGCCAACAGATGCTTGGATTGTATTTGAGTACAATTTATTTCTTGTAACACCACATTCTACTGCATAAGCTTACAAGTCTGTCCTTGTAGACAACTTATTTCAGACTGCCACTGTATTCAGGCTCTCCGAAAGCTTTGTTCTTTATGTTTTCCGAAACGGAAGTGACTGATTTCCCCCGGAAGACAAACACCGGTTTGGAAATTTGTCTACAAGTACATCAAAAAATGTTCAATGTGTTGAATTTCATTCCTGAATGGTACATGTTTGGTCACTGGGAGGATATTCCCGGATTGCGAACATTTTACCATGGTTAGTTAGAATATTGAGATGACAACTGTTTCGTCTAACTAATTTGCTCTTTTCAGTACTAGCAGTTAACTGGAATTTCACATTCTCTGTCAAAGGTTTTTTTTTTTTTCATTTGATTTAGAAAAGCAAATTAACAAAATAATTATTTTCATTGCTAGCATTAATTAATTATGAAAGTTTTTCCCAGGGGAGAGTCAAACAGTTCTTCCGGAAGTGATGAAAAGTCAAACTTCAATTTTAAAAGCACTAAAAGTCACATTCGGTACAGATGTGTGTAATTTTGAACAGATTTTGCTCCATTTGATAAATAATGATAGACTGTATCGAGCGAACAAATCACCTGCTGATATTAATGTTAAGCTGATGGAAGTGCTAGAACGACGAATCATAGTACGTTTTGCGCTTT
Organism: Setaria digitata; assembly: GCA_003640385.1. NCBI lineage: Eukaryota > Metazoa > Nematoda > Chromadorea > Rhabditida > Setariidae > Setaria > Setaria digitata. The sequence continues at coordinate 14,794 of RCAB01000299.1, forward strand.
TTTTCTCTTTTCAAATTGTTGCTTTTTTTTGTTCGTAGTTTCAAAAATTATTTAAAGCTATTTGGATAATTTTCAAACTAGTTTAAATTAAACTATTTTAGATTGGAGTGCATAACGGTTTATGTTACGTGGATAAACCTCAATGTCTTCATTTCAGTTCAGCCGAGAATCATCGGATTTATGGTACTTCAGAAATGAAACAAAATAAAGACGCAACCAAATCAAACTTGATGTAAATTTGCATAGAATTATTAAAAGAATTTGCTGAATAAATTTTCATATTATTAAGACATTACTGCTGATACTGCTATGAAAATTACCGAAGTTTTAGATCAGAATCACAAACTCTTGCCATGAATGGAAGTGTAATCTTGAATAGAGTAATTGTTGATCCACGTTTTGCCATTATCTTCTCACTCGACTATCTTGTTGGAATTTATTCATACGATGTCGGTACTTTATCTTATCATAAACTTAATTAATCACTCGTACTGATAACTGATTCCCAGAAGAATTAAGGAAATGAAAATTTAAAATTTCCAGGGTACAGCACATTCGTCACAATCGGTGATGGTTTGTTGGGGTGCTTGGTGTCCTTTTGCTGTTAATGCTATTCCAGATGATACCATCACTATTTCCTTATTTGGAGGTGAAATTATTATGAAATTTCATTTGTGTTACCTGTTCAAATGAACTAATTGCACTAATTACATTTACCTTCTGATTCCATGTATGGTGTAGTTTTCTGAATCGTAGGGAATACTCTTCTAACTTGCTTTGCATTTCTCCTAAAGAATTCAATACCTATTCAGGACCAAATGTCAATCCAGAAGAACGTTTGGCATTCCGGAACTCAATTGCATTTCGTTATGATTTGCCGTTTTGTGATCAATTTTCAGGGATTAAACTTACATTTAAATATGCAGAATTTAGAGAGGTTCAGAATTCGCAGTTTTTATGTGTTACATTTAAAAAAAAAAAGACATCAAATTAATTCTAAATCTGTATGATTAGCTAATTTATCATTCATCGTTAAAAGAACTTATATATTTTAAATTACTTTATATTTAATCATCAAATATTAATAACTTGTATAACCCAATTTTTATAATTGTAGTTGATTTACTCCTTCCATTCCCTAATTGAAACAAGTTTTCCAGGAGGAAAAACCATTAGATGTGACATTACGTAGCAATAGCGAATCTAAAGGAAATCCTGTGAAAATTTCGAATTCGGAAAGTGTCGAACTTCAATCTAATTTAATTAGAACTACTCGAAATCCTGAACCATTACGGTTTGTTGTATACAAATATACACAATCTATATTTTCTGAAAAAAGAAGTACGCTCGAAATGAAAAGGTTACAGTGTTTAGGATCATTTAATTTGTAAAATCAGCTTCATTAAACGATTTCTTAAGAAAAAAAAATCCGATAACTAATTTCAGGAATGGAACCAGTTTATTGTCATCCTCCATACCNACAAATATACACAATCTATATTTTCTGAAAAAAGAAGTACGCTCGAAATAGAAAGGTTACAGTGTTTAGGATCATTTAATTTGTAAAATCAGCTTCATTAAACGATTTCTTAAGAAAAAAAAATCCGATAACTAATTTCAGGAATGGAACCAGTTTATTGTCATCCTCCATACCGGTAAGCTTTTGGCCATTTTAAAATGACAGAGGTATGAGATGACATGTATGATATGATATAACATCTCGACCATATATAGTGAAGGGGGAAACTGTAAATTAAAATTAAAATTATCATAAAATTGATAACCCTAAATTAACACTATAAAATTAAACTACCTCAAAATTGATAACTGTAGATTACCACTGTGAAATTAAATTATCACAAAATTAGTGGCTTCAAATTATCACTATAAAATTAAATTATCCCAAAATTAATAACTGTAAATTATCAGTATACTAAATAGTATACGCACTTCAGGAAGATGAAAAACGTGTTGCAAAAACTGCTTTCGATGATGAGCGCAAATGTAACACCTATACGAGCGTGAAGATGTATAGTATGCCGTTAGTAAGGTAAATCGTATAGTCTCTTTTAAAGCATTTTTTTTTTTTCGACTCCAGCAAAAATTTTTCCGGACTTTTCCTTTTCTCCCAAGTCTCTTTCAGGACATCAAATATACCACGTGGATGTCTTGCAGTCCTCGCTAATGTTACCTTCTCAACGATAACAGATCGTAACGGAAATAAACCGAAACTTGTGGACATTGAGAATTTTCCGGTAGCAATTACTTCGATATTGAGAATTTTCCGGTAGCAATTACTTCGATATTGAGAATAGCAATTACTTCGATATTGAGAATTTTCCGGTAGCAATTACTTCGATATTGAGAATAGCAATTACTTCGATATTGAGAATAGCAATTACTTCGATATTAAGAATTTTCCGGTAGCAACTTTCAGCAATCATTTTATGATGTAATATGGCTCTAATTTGCAAAAATTTCTTCTACTATTTATTTATTTATTTATAGGCTCCGGATATTAACATTGAACTTAACGATAAACTGAATACAAATGAAGCCATCGTGCAATTTATGGCTATCAAAATCAGGTTTTAATAAGCATAGATAATGTTATTTCGCTATAATCTTCGTCAATTTTCTCTCATTTATTGATCTGATAATGATAATTTTATATAAAATTGGCTAATTTAGATCATATATGAAACTATATTTTAATTTTTCAAATATTTCAGTTGTGGTGATGAACAATGTTTGAAGATCCCGATAGCAGTATTCTTTACAATGGAATTTTATCGTTTCCATACAGTGACAACTGAAAGGTTTTTCACTTAATTTTTTAACCTAAAAGTATTTGTCCACATTTAAAAATTAAATTACTCGTTAGAATTTAGAAATTAAAATTGACTGATAAGTATTTACATTAAATACAATTTATTTAATTTTTTCACAAATATAAATACTATCAATGGAATATTATACTTTCAAATAAAAAAAACTTACAGATTATTACTGGATCCAGTTCATACAAATCCAACACTTCGAGAACAGTTATTCATTTTGAAACGCAGTGGAAACATTGAAGGGATGTCCAGCGAGAATTGCAATGGCTTCACGGTGAACATTTATTCCTACTAAAATTAATGAAATTCATTTATTTCAATATTTATTAATTAGAATTTAAAGTAAAATAATTAGTGAATCTGGAAATGGTTTAAGTAATATTTAATAATTCAGGTGAAATTTACAATCAATTGGAATTCACTTCCTGATGGCGATGAGGAAGATTACATTAATTATCTTTTAAATGGGCATGCAATTGTTGACGTATGGGATGCTGATTCTTTACTACCTCTTGGCAAGGCTTATGTTCCATTGAAAGTTAGCTTGTTTGAATATTTGAAGTACCATTTAATGAATTTCATGTCATCTCCTTTCATTTGTTTAAAGAGCCCAATGAAAAGATTGAATTTAGGGACAAATTTTGCAGATTTATCAATGACACAGCCAGAAGATACGCATACAATTATGGAACTTTTAGACTAGTCTATTAAACATTTGATCTTTTTTGCAGTTCTTACTCAGACATGGATCAGAAGCAGTACAGGCTGACATCCAGAGTGCAGTAGTATTGAATAATTTTCCTGAACCATTCATCGTAACATGTCAAATATTACTTCGATTAGCCAATGTTGGCCATCCAACCGTTAAACAAATAGGTATCTGTATCTTGCGCTTTCAATAATAAAGAATAATAAGACACAGCTTGAGATTTGTAGTTCGAAATGATGAATCGAGCGAAAAGAAGATTTTGAAGTATTGAATCTATGTAAGGAATTGTTAATTTACTAGGTATGACTTCATGAAATCTGATTTAAAGCTTATCGTGCTGTGTTCTAGGCTCATCACCATGCTGGTATAATATTCAACTTGCATTATCTTAAATCTGTCCTTGGCAGATCTGTAACATCAGACTAGCTGAGCCCTTTTAGCTATTTGTCATCTCTGCTTAGCATATAAGAAACTTGAATAAGTAAAACAGTCGTTTGACATTTTCAGCTATTAAATGTAATGAATTGCAAGGAATCTAACTACTAACTTCATTGCAAATTTAGATTCAGCAAGAAGTCGGACAAGTGCCATTGTAAGTCGACATCTGACTCGAATTGGCCAAGATGAGCACGAATCTTATAGAATCAGGGCTAAACCGTTGAATCCAATTCATGAAAATTCACTACAACGTTTTCTAACTGCTCAAAGGTCAATAATTTAATTTGCGAACAGCGCCTGAAACTTTTTAAAGTATTAAGCATTGCATTTTCTGTTATAAGTAGCAACTACTTACTTCGAAATCTTACCAGTAATTATCAACTTTACGGCTACCGAATGAATATTTTATTTCGATACACAGAGATCTTTCATGATCAGAGTTTGAAGAGAATTTGTTTAATGAATCTCAATGGTTTTTTTTTTTGTCCCACAACTAAATTCTTTTAGACTGGACATAAATAAGCGTTACAATGAAATTATGAACAGTGCAGTACCGGGAATAAAAAACCGAAATTCGGTAGTAAAACCACTCATCACAAAGGTATGAGCTATTCATTATTTTTCTTTATTTTTAAAAAATTAATTTTATATTGATACTATTAGAAACGAAAAATCTACTATAAAATCTTTTTTTTATTTAATACAATATTATTTTTTGAAATTTAAAAAGAAAAGAGAGAGAAAGAAAAAAAAAATAGTTTTCTTACAGAATTAGTTATCAAGAAATGTTGAAAATGGTCCTTTAAAATTTATAACTTTTTCATCTGCAACTATTAGATCCACAAAGACTAGTTTTATTTCACTGAACAAGAAACATTACAGGGATCGGTGAAGCGATATTTATTACAACAGGAATTAGAAGCTTACAAGAAACTCCGTGATGAAGATAAGGCATCTAAGCTACTGAAAGTTGTCTTCAAAGCAATAACCACAGAATACCGGTTTGTTTCAATCGTCACATCAGTCATTTCGTTCTTTCTTCGAATGAACTAACCAGAAGTAAATTGTTACAGATGAATTAGCTAATGGATGGATGAATTACAGATTATCATCATCTTATGAAATGTTAATTTTAAATTTTATCCCAATACATACGGTGTACAGAATTGTTGCAGCATTTATCCGAAATGTGGTCAAGTTATATTTTTTGAATATGTGCTTCAAAATACGGAACTGGAATCAGCTATTATAGTTGTAGACATAGCTCACAGTACCTTAAAGTAGGCTATGTGATTTTTTTACTAATTTCGGGTTGAAACCATTCTCTTGTAATTCTGCGAATATATTATTTATATTTCGCTTTCATAGAAATGTGAAACATTTAGAAGATCACCTTTGAATTTAATCCCAAATTCAAACTTTTGTTTTTTTTTTCTTTTTTGAAAAAGAAATTGTTAATAAAATTATCCATTATATATTTTTTTTTTGAAACAAATTCATTACAAATGTGTAATTTGCAAATTTTGGCATAATATTTTGAACTATTATAGACCACTTCGGGATGTGGAACTATGGCAATATTATAAAAATATGTATGGAATTGAAACTCCACTTGAAAGAGATCTTTATCAGATATCAGAGGAGAATGAGCAAACCACTGAGGTGTACATTTTCCTGAAACCTATGGAAACAATATATGCACCATTTATTTACGACGGATTTCAGCTACGTAAGCAACAGAGCAGAAATCAAGTCAAGGTAAGAAAAGGGCAAAATGCTTAAAAATTTCGAAAATATCTTCATTGAGAAATTTTCTAAACAATTTTTTCCCTCAATAAAAACTATGCCATTTATTATTATTTAATACATTTTCTGACTGTTTTCCTAATAACTTTCCGGTATTTTACTACAGGTAACTTTGATCNCTATGCCATTTATTATTATTTAATACATTCTGACTGTTTTCCTAATAACTTTCCGGTATTTTACTACAGGTAACTTTGATCGTGCCNTTTTATTATTATGTTTTATTATATTATATTATATTTTATTTTTTTTATATATTTTATATATTATATTATATTATATTATATTTATTATTTTATTTATTTTATTATATTTATTATGCCATTTAATACATTCTGACTGTTTTCCTAATAACTTTCCGGTATTTTACTACAGGTAACTTTGATCGTGCCATTTTTGATCAGATATTTAGATGAAAATATCTTGCTATAGCTATGATTTCATTTATGAATTTCAGGTAGTATTCAAGAAGAAGAATACTGGTGAACCAATAGCGATCCTAGATTTATTGGCCGAAAATCGTCATAACATTATTTCCAATTCATTTCGTTTTTATTATGAAGCGGAACGAACAATTTCCAGAATCATTCACATTACCGGATATAAAAGTACTCAGGGGAACAATTTTTCTCTTTCTCCAATTCCTTTCTCGATACAAAACTAAGAAAAAAAAAAAAAAATTCACAAATTTCACATTTTTTACTAAAGCACTATATTTATAGGTCATGTGTTTGGCATTCGCTGCACAGATCCACTTGTATTATGCTCATTTAAGAATAATGGCGATGGTTCCCAAGATTTACACTTTACAGTATGTTTAATTTAATCTAAATTCATTAATTTTCAAATTTTATCAATTCTATTTGATGAAATTAATTTTTAACCTCCTTATTACAGTGCCAAACTGGTAAAGCACCTATGCTACGAACATTCAAGGTGATCTTTTTTGCTGATCAGTACTACAATACTGTTCTGGGAGCATGGCTAATACACGTTCATGCGATTAATCAAATTAATTTGAATGCTATTCGAGCACAGCTCATTAAAATTCCCATCTTTTTGAAGTAAGGTTGACCTCTTATTATCGAAAATTTATTATAGTCTGTTTTGCAGGAGACATTTCTTGATTGATTATGGTTTATTTTAATGTTGTGAAAAAAAGAAACCTGGCAGTTTTTTTTATTCTTTATTTTTTGTAAATCGTCTTCTTAGCTTTAGCCAGTGAGTAATAGATGTTAATAGAGTGACTCATACCAGAAAGTATTCTCTTTAATTATAATGCTTCTGTTTATGTAGTTAATTAATTCTCTGCATTACATTAGTTTCAAGTTAAATTTTTTTCTTCTCCTATATCGTGCAATATTTTTCACTTTTTGCTTAAAAACTACCATATATTTATATGTTGTATTTAAGTAGATAAATTTTTATTTCACTTAGAATTCATAAATTAAATATGATTGTAATTTGTTTTTAGAGTTGCTGATAGCTACAATGGTTTGATTCATTTTGGAAACTCTTTCAAAAATTTTGAAATTTATCCATCCGATGCAGCTGTTGTGCAAAACAGTACTGGCACTTTGGATGCTGTAATTAATTTCCTACCAAATTTTACAGGTTAATTTTGCTGCTTAAATAAACTTTTCATTAAGAAAATTTAAATTCCAACCTTTTTTTTTTTGCTGTAAAATGTGAAATAACTGTTAAGTTGATGTGGGACATTTCAATATCGCTACAAATTTTACAACTTCAGATTTCTGCTTGCGGTAATTTTGATGATCACTCAGTTGATACAGTTATTGACTGATTGCATTTTATAATTTTATTCTCAGTTATCGAAATATGTGTACCTTTTTCCTCTTGACGAAAAATGTCTTCTACAAAAAGATCAGCAAATTCCTAAGTAACAGTTGATGAACGAAATGAAAAAATTAAACATTCTTGGCTATCCCTTTCTTGTGAAAAAAAAAAAAAAAAAAACTAGCAATACTGAATTTCAGTGAAGCAAAAAATACTATATTTATTGTTCAGTCTTAGCTAGCAATTTTGAAAATAGCCTTTACCGAGAAGTTCCATTTAAATCTCAGATTTAAATTTCAAATTTAGATATATTCTTCTCAAGTGAATGATGATGACATTAACTATTTGTTGAAATATTTGAGCAATGGAACATGCAGGAGACCGGATATCCGGTTCAAAAAATGAAAATTTTAAACAGATTGTTGCATTGCTCTTTCTTATTCACACACTATCTCATTTTTATTTTCAAAAAAAAAAAAATGAAAGAATTACAGTATGTTCATATGCTCTTACTGCCATCAGATAGTTTGTAATGAGAAAAAAGAATTAAGATTTTAAGAGGAATTTTGAAGGTACTCGTACGATGCTCGTTTCTGCGACTGATCAACGAACAAATCATCTATTGAATCAGTGGATGATTGTTGCCAATGTACAGGAAGCTAATATCACGAAAATGTTTGAAGTACATTTACAAAATAGTCTAAATCAAACAATTGTAAGTGTTCTAAGTGTAGCAGATCTAGAGCATTTCATTCTATGTCAGTCTTGGAAGGCAAAAATTTTCAAAAAAAAAGAAGTCTTTTATTATTTTAATTTTTACTACAGTATCTTGCATCGTTAAGTAGTAATTAATTTATTATAGAAACTATGTGTAGAAAATTGATACAATCAGCGAAATCTTATCACGAAGTACTGATAGGTTTATTCCAGAAACTATCTATAGAAAATCGATATAGTGTTGAACGATCATATCAGATTTCTTCTTCTCATCCAGAATATATAAAAATTGAAAATAATATGATCAGATTGCCCGGTCATAAAGTAGCTGACATATCGGTCACATTTCTGCTCAACAAGGAATTAAAATTATCCAAGGGATGTGTTTTTTTTTTTTTTTTTCTATTAATTTTTTTTTTTTTGAAATTTAGTAATTATTGACAATTAAAGCATGTAATTAAAATAAAACGAGCTAGCAATTTTTGAATGCATTTTTAATTTAAATTTTTGGATTCGTCTATAATTTTCCAGACTTCTGTTGATCAATCCTAAATTACATGATTTTGATAAAATCTCAATTTTTTTTCCTTTTATTTTCAGGTGCTAATATTTGTTACGAATATGGAAAATAATCTTCAGGAGGAAGCCTATTCACTGAAGCTGATTTATCCTGACTAGCAACAAATTCTTCAGATATCTTGATTATTTTGTTAAAATGTAAAAAATTGTTTTCCGTTATCTGTTATTAAATGTTTTTACCTGAATTAATCTGAAAATGAGAATCCTCCGTAATCCTCCCCCCCGATAAAGCAAGATATCTCATTCCATCCTGCTTTTGCACCGAGACAAATCATTCCCGTGATTTCTCAAATGATCCTCTTAATTCAGTGTCAATAGTATTTTCGAATTACATATGAACTAATCTGAATGGTTCTTGCAGTCTGTATATTTCAGGTGAGAAAATCTCCTTCCACGTTACTATTTGGCTTCAGAATCTTTCCATCTTCTTCGATATTTTAAACACTTCAGAAACTGTAATTTTAAAAGAAAGCTGATTTTAACTCTGTCCATTCTAATCCATTTCTGACTCTAGCTTTGTCTAATCTAATCCATTCGAACTTACCATCCAACCTATCCCAAATTTTAGAAATACTCAAATATTCGTTTTCTCTTACTTTTCCAATACATTCTTATATGAAATGTTTTACATTTTATCAAATCAGTATGAAAAATAACTTAATTAATTGGGGGAAAAAAAGTTCGAAAGAATGTGCTCTGTTCCCATACACATAATGATTTCAAATAGTAATGCAGAAGAGATTAGTTTTACATTTGATATGAAAATTTGAATGTTATCTGAAGGAACAAAGATCACAAGAGATGAAAAAGTTGTGGAAAAGCTGTTTTTCAATGAACATTCCGTAGGCCTAAATATTCCTGTTGATAAGACGAAAACTCCAAGGAGCTCTGCCTTCGTTAACTGATAAGCTTTGGAGTGAGAATGCCTATGAAAAACATATTGTTTGAAAGAGACTTATCATTAGAATTCAACTCTTGCCTGTGAAATTAGAGAAGAGGCACTTATTGATAATGGAATTCTTTCTTGGAAAAACTACGATAGATAATTGATGTAGTGCTACCGTTGCTAGTGTATTGGTTTAATTTTTTTTTTTTTAATCATCGATCTTCATTCATCGATTATCGATCTATATAGATTTTGTATACATATAAAATTAAGAATCAGTTCGTAAATCAGTTGCACACTTCAAAGGAAAGGTGGATAAAAAAGATTTTGCTACGGATCTGATGAGAAGATAAGACTGTTTATGATAAAGGAGAATAATAGCTGAAAAATACGACAAAAGTTTTAATGATAAGAGAGATAAGGAGATGTCAGAAACCTAATTCAAATGATACATTATTATTAATTATCATTAAACTACCAATTCAATTCTGCTGATCAGGAATTATTCACCGGAATTTCTCAACAAATATGGCGATGATAATGCGGTGGAAATGAATACATACAGTCATCTGTATTTTTTCATTTTCACTTTTTATAAATTTAGGCTCATTTCAATCAGTCAACAAAATTTAGAAACTGAATGAATTAGTCATTTTGAAATTTATTCTAGTTTCCGAATGCAGTAGTCAAAATAATAGAAAACTATTTTTGGGAAGAAGTAATGATTTTTAATTGTATGTCTAATAGATAGTGCCAATAATTCCAAGTTTTGACAACAGCTGATAAAACTGTGATTAATTAATTAAAAGTAATTATCGACAATTGATTGATTGAAAATATGTTACAATAATTTGAGTGCCTAATGAAATTTGCAGTTAATATTTCGTTTTGAACTTTCTCTCTTCAAACGAATCACGCTGATTTTCTTTTCCAATTTTCAAATATTCAGTAGAGTTTATCAAAAATTACTTCTCACTGTTGCTTGGAAATAGTTCGATGTTAGCGATAAAAAAAAAGTTGAATTTTATTTCGCACTAGATGGATAATATAAATCATTTTTTAAAAGTTTCAATTTTAAATTTAACAATTTAAAAGCACTTTAACATTATTTTTTTTATTCTTCTTCAGTAGTAAAATTTTCTTTCTAATTTATTTTATTTTTTTATCACCCACTATATCTACTGCTATAACTCAGATCAATATAAAGTTCCAAAAAAAAAAAAAAAAAAAAATGATCGATCCTGTATCAAATTTCTATCAGATTAAACCATCAGAAAAGTTAAATTTTATTCAAGCATTTCACACTCGCAAATATTCATTCGCATTTTTCACTTCAAATTCAAATAATAAGTCATTAATTTCACTAATGAACCAAATGTCACACTAATTATTCTAAGAAATTTCCAGCGAAAAGAGAAATACAATAATGAATTGAATTTTACGCGAAATAATAATGAAAAAGAATTAGTCGTACACTTATTTTACGATCCCTATTGCATCATTTTTCGTCATCCAATCATCCCGAACAGATGAAATTTCAGCTCTACCTCAATGGGTCCTATTTTTTGTATGTAAACAAAGCCTTTGCCAATCAATCGATCGATCAATCGATCATCATTCGCCAAATCGTTCAATCATTAAAACTAATCACTGATAATTAGATATTATTTAACACACACATACATATACAAAAAAAAAAAAAAAAAAATTCCAGTCAACATTACAACTCTTTCATTTTTCTATCTAATTACATTTCGTGCTATTATTTATTTACTATTGAAAGTCTTTTTGGTGTATATTCGTTCCTCGAACATTTCAGTTCGTACTGTTTTCTTAACTCGTCAAATTTCCACGATATACGTACACGTTTAACTGCGTGAACAAAAAAAAAAAAAAAAAAAAAAAAGAAGAAGGAAGAAAAGTAATCGTTTCATCAATTTCAACTAATGAATCTTTAAACACATCGCTAATTTCAGTAAAAGTAACCAAAATTTGATACTTTTACGATTTGTCGAAAAAAAAAAAAAAAAAAAAAAAAACATACCGTTCGATAATGTCATTTATCGTTGTATACATCAATCTGCTTATTAAGTAGCTAACAAATTTAATTAATTTAAAAATAAAAAAAAAGACAGAATAATGAAAGATTTATGGAAGATACAGGTAGCAATGTTTTTCGTTTTTTTTGTTTTTTTTTTTAATTAGATAATATCTAATTAATAATGATTAGTTAGTTGACTGAAGTATTTGGCGAATGATGATCCATTGATTGATTGATTGGCAAAGGCTCTGTTTACATACAAAAAAAAAAAAAAAACTATTGAGGTTTAGCCGAAATTTCATCTTTCGCACTTCGAGATGATTGGATGACGAAAAATGATGCAATAGGGATCGTAAAATTAGTGTACGACTAATTCCTTCATCATTATTTCTCGTAAAATTCAATTTATTCAACATGACAACTCTATCTCTCTTCATTAATACTATTTTTTCTTCTTGCTCTTTTTTTTTTTTTTTTTTTTTTTTTTCCTCTACGGAACTGAGATAATGGCAAAAGATTTTTCTTTTTTGAAATTAATTTTAAATTTGAACTTGACAAATTTCTGGATAACAATGGACAAAAAGAAAAAGCGCCGAAGAATGTTACTGTTAAACAGTCCATTTAAGTAAAGAAATAGAGAAATTTCTGAAAAAAAAAAAAAAAAAACTTGCAAAACATACTTTTATCTAAAAAAAAAAAAAAAAAAAGGGAAAGTTTTCCTTTCAATAATTAATTTGTAGGTAGAGTAACCCTGACCAAGGCATATCATCTTTTCTTCCATTCAATTCAACCTTTGCCTCATACAAAGTAAACTGCGGAACGGTTCTTTTGAGGAAGGGTTAGTCTGCGGGACAATTCTTTGAAGAAGTTAGTTTAGACTGAGAAACAGTCTTTTGAAGAAGTTTAGTCTGCGGAATAGCCTTTTTGAAGAAGAAGTAATTTACTCAACAGGCCTCATTCAGGATATGCCTTAATTACGCAACATAAAGGCTTTCATTCAACTTCTAAACACTTCCCGTACTTCTACTGGAAAGAAAAAAAAAAAAGTTTACTTAACTCATTTCACTTCACTCTAAGTCTATGGTGCAATAAGAAGCGATAAACAACTCTCCTCATATCTTAATCTCTTCACTACAGCTAACTTATACTACACACTAGGATAAAAGACAAAACTTGATCAAGTTTAAATTTTACTTCCCCAATGACTTACTTCTACACTTCTTGAGAAATGGAACACACACACTACCTACCGTATAGATTATTGCATCATTACAGCAACTCATACTGCTACCGTATTCCCCTCATATTCTATCATCTCAAACTATGTTACTGATGATCGGAAAAAGAATTTTGCAAAAATCTTGAACTTTCCTCATCTTCAACTTACATTTATCTTTCAAATTTCAAATTTACTCAGTCTTTTTTTCCTGTTTTTCCTCCTTCCATTCAACCTACTCCCACCAATCAATCAATCAATCAATATTGTTCATCAATCGTCCATGTATGTTCACTCTTTTCATTCTTTGCTCCTACATATGTTTGTTTGCGTATTTCTGTGTCTGTTGTATGTGTACGTGTATGTCTGTGTGTGTGCGTGTGTGTGTGTGTGTGTGTGCGTGTGTGTGTGTGTGTGTGTGTGTGTGTGTGCGTACGTCTGTTTTCTGTTTGGTATTTTTTTCTTGACAGTGAAAAGGGAATTCGATAGTTTTGGCAAGATTCCCGAGTTGACGACACGACCACGTGGCTCGAAAGGGTGTCACCTTGTGAAGCAGAGCACTAAGACTAAACATTTCTCAGTCTGATGAAATGTTTCGTGAAAACGGCTGGGAATGCATCTCGTTGTCGTGGCTGATGATCGATGGATGAATGATTGAGGAGGAAGAAGGAAGGAGGAGGAAGGAGGAGGAGGAGGAGGAAAAGGAGATGAAAGATGACAGTGAAATATGTAATCATTGTTATCACTCTTATCATAGCAGTTATCATTCGTGATCATTTTGACCTTTGATATCACTAGAACTAGACAACTGTGATGTCATTCCTCATAATAAACCATCTTGAGATGAACAAATCATCGAAAATGTTTCATTGAAAATTAACTAACAGCCTTCCTCTTCCTTTCTCTCTCTTTCTCTTTCTCTGTTCTTCTCTTTTTCCCTCCCTCTTTCCCTCCTCCCTCTCTTCTTTTCTTCTTCCTCTGGCTTAATTTGCTACTTCATTTAAGTAATTAAAAAATATCGTCCTCAACAAGTGATGAAATGATAAATTCACTGATTATATAATTCATACTGCACATCACCACTGTTACGAATAAAAGTCTGTGCTTCTGTTTAAACTGCCAATTAACATCAGTTGGTTGATTAATTGCACTAATTGATAACCCAACAGTGAAAAAAATTCTGCTTTATTAAATGCAACTATAATCTGTTGCATTAGCAACCGTTTTTTCTCCTCATTTTTCATATCATTATTATATTTTATTTATCATCCCTCCTACTTCAGGAAAAATTAAAAATTGATATTTAATAAATTTACTGAGCCATGAGCTTTTTGATAATTTTCTAAGCAGTGCTTAATTGCTGAAGCACAGAATGATGGGAGATAATATATTGTTTAGCTACCCTCTTCATTATTATTCCTATTATTCTTATTATTATTATTATTATTATTATTATTATTATTATTATTCATGTATCAGTGATTATTGCTCTTATCATCACTACATTCATTTATATTTGTTCATATATCTAAAACTCATCATCCTTTTACTGATAATATTTTATTAGCTTATCAGATAAAGCTAAAATAATACCAGCGATTTAGTATTTTTCTGCTGTGCATTTCATATCCTGAAACGATTGATATAGTTTTTGCTAGAACTGGTTTCACCATTTAGACACTTCCTCCTTATTTCACATGACACTTTCACCCCTCTCCTAATTTTGGTAAACAGCATCAATTTCCATTAATAATATATATTTATTTATTTAATATATATATGTATATAAAAGTACCAGCGATGCTCTGTAGCAGATGTCATGAGTACTTAGTTAATTAATGGATAAATTTCTTCCGCACATTAGCCATTAATTTAAATTATTATTTTTAAAAGTTTATTTATTTTTATTTTTGATTTTCCAAATTCTATTGCCTATTTTTACAGGTAAAATAAGTAGTTGTTATTATTGGTAGTTGGGCCTGTTTTGTTTTAGTCCAATTTAAAAAAAAAAAAAAAAAAAAAAACCAACATCGCTGTACTATTCAATTGAAAAACCTTTTTTTTAAGGATAAAAATTTTCCAAAAAAAAAAAAAAAAAAAATAAAAATAAAAACGAAGGAAAAAAACAGATCTTATTTCTTCATTTAAGCGATACAAAATTTAATTCCAAATGCTTATATAATTTTTCTAATTTACAAAAGTAAAATTTATCTTAGAAATGATTACTTTAATTTGTTTTAGGATCAAGCAATTTTTATAATTTTCCAAAAAAAAAAAAAAAAGAAAAAAATTGAAAGTCCTGAACGTTTATGTGACTGTCAGTCAGTTTATCATTATCATTTTAGTTTCCTTTCCTGTCACTCTTGTTTGTCGCCCTTTCCTTCCAGTAAAGTAGTCGCCGATTTATTCCGTTTATCACAAATTTTTTTTTAATTCCCCAAACTTGTATTTTCATTTTCTTTTTTTTTTTTTTTTTTTTTCTTTTTAAACTGAGATTTTTTTTTTCAATAGAAGCATCGGATAAATGATATGAAGAAAAAAAAAAAAAAGAAAAACTCTCTATTTCATTTATAGATTTCCCTTTTTTCTTTATGCTTTTTCTTTTCCTTCTTTCTTTTTTTTTTTTAATTAAATTAAATCAAATTAATGCTAAAGATGATACATCAGAAAATTCCTTCAGAATCTTCGCAGAAGGACAAAATTACAAAAATTTGCGAATTTTTGTTAATGGAAATTCATCAGCCAAAATGATTAATTTTTACCTAACTTTGTTTTAAAATGAAAACTGAAACTGTTGAAAGTGATGAAAAAAAGAGAGAGAGAGAGAGAAAAAAAAAAAAAAAAGAAACTAAGTAAGAAATAGACAATTTGGAAACTTGACTATTGTAAATGAAAGTTTCCATCACCATCAACATATACAGTGATTCATTCATTCAACTTTCAAAAAATAAAATTGTACGGTGGAGAGGAGAAATATTTGAACATACTGTTGCTACAGTAAGATAGATAACTGATGAACCGTAATTGACGAAATGTGCGAAAAAAAAAGTAATACTGTAAAATATTGAATGAAATTTTAAATTGAATTTTTTAAGAAAATGCAAAACTTACATTACTGTTTCATTTTCTTCTTCCTCTTTTTTCTTTTTCTTTATCATCATCATTTCACATCATATCAACCGTATCACTGTCATTATACGTGCCATTTTACATTTTGAGGAAAGTTTTAGGAAAACAAAAAACAAAAAATTTAAAAATCAATCTTATGGATATAAAGGATGCAAATCAGTGTTTAAAACATTCATTATTTTCAGTAGCAATCATTTGTGAAAAAAAAAAAAAAAAAACGAAAAAAAAAAAGCAAAACGTAACATTCTGTTAAAATAACAACAGGAAGCAGCAAAAAAAAAAAATTTAAAAATGAAACTTTGAAATTTTTATTTCAATTATAAATTTTTTCAAAAATGAAATTGGCCAATGCAGTCTTTCTTACATTTGCTTCCGATTTTTTTTATTGGTCAGCTCCTGGAGAAAAAAAAAAAAAAAAAAAAGAGAAAGTATTATTGGTCAGCTAATGAAATTTTAAACATTCTAATAATACCAAAAGAAAAAAAAAAAAGCTAATAAATCATAAACTTTTGTTATCATTTAAGAGAGAGGAAGAAAGAGAGAGAGAGAGAGAGAGAGAGAGAGAGGAAGAAGAAGAAAAAAATTAAAAGAAGGAAATTTCAATGTATAATAACCACATGGTCACAATTTTCAATGACGTTTTTAACCCTTCACAAACGATTAATTGCCAGTAATTTAGAAACTCAAAATTTTCTTTCTTTTTTCTTTTTCTTATTTTTTCTGATAAAATATTTTTCAGTACTTTTTTGGCTTTCTCAGCACTTTCCCCCCCCNAATGTGAACTCACACAAACAAAACACTTTATCACTTTGTCATATCAGTGTCGTTAACAATAAGAGTAGATGGACCAATAATTCTTCAATCAACAAAGCTTATTTCAACATAAGTAATTAAAAATTGATCTATCTACTCTTGGCAAAATACGTATTACAAAAATAAAAATAAAAATGAAACAATAAAAAAAAAAAAAAAAAAAAAAGGAAAAGGAAAAAAAAAAAAAAAAAAAAAAATATTTCCAGAAATACAGATGAAACATTTCAGGTGTAAATTTTGCTAAAAATTTCAACGGAAGAAACCTGCTAATAGTCTGTTAATTGTTCTCTTGTGTAAATTAATTATCCGCCAATAAAAATTGCTAAAATCACAATTTCTTGTCTAAATTATTGGAAAAGTTGCATACTAATAAGTTAGTTTTCTGCATAAATTTATTAATTTTTCTTCACTGCTCTTCGTCATAGTAAACTTTCCAAAAGAATGAAAAATTATTACCAATATTCCAAATACACCTTTAAACACCTGAAGTTCTTTTTTCTGTTCAAATTCTCGCATTAAGATCGTTAAAAAAACAAACCTTCTTCTGCAATTAATGAGTAATATCTAGGAATCATACCGATTCCACCTAAAAAAAAAAAAAAAAAAAGAAAAGAAAAAGAAAAAAAATGCTAATGACATTTATTTTTCGATTATTTTCAAAATTTTTTTTTTCTGCATGAGAAAGAAATAAGAGAAACGATTAGTATGTAAAATCTATATGCAAATAGAACCAATTCTAACTATTTCAGGAAAGTGTCCACCAAAAATTTGTTCATATAGTTGAAAATTTCAAACTTAAAATGATGAAATATGAGTGAAACAACAGGTGGGAAAAAATGATACGAAACTTGAAAATGCGAAATACACACTTCTACCAGAAACTACTCAGCAATCAACCCATAATAATTATTAATTATTTAATAACAGTTAACGGCAAGAGCTTGTTTCTTCATAAATAAATGAAAAATGAAAATGAAAATTGACAGGTAACGTCGAAATATATTTCGATTGTTTATTGAAGATGAAATTAAATTGTTCATATAAATAAAACTAAAACCAAAAATAGGGTAAATCAGTAATTAAAAAGGAAAAAATGAATAAATAAAATGTTTTTTTTTCGGTTTTTTTTTTTTGCTTTATGATACAAAAATTTATCATAATAAAAAGTGACTGTGACATCATTCACAGTCAACCTAATTAATTAAGCATACAATAATAAATTATAAATTACTCATATTATCATTGCAAATTATTATTATTGTTAAGGCAAAAAAAAAAAAAAAAAGATTATTCAAACAATCATTTTAGCTATTATTACTATTTGATGAAATAGAAATTCTTCTTATCATTTGATAATGCTCATTTGCAGACAGCTTCAGATCATATCATTGAATGATAAACAATTTGCCAAATAACTGAACTAAATAGTTCAAAGTTCAGTTGAAGAATGTTGCGTAAGACTCCAGAAAAAAAAAAAATAATAAAAAGTTAAAAAAAAAAAAAAAAGAGAAAGAAAGAAAGAAAGAAAGAAGGAAAAGAAAAGAAAGAAAGGAGGAATTATTACGTCAACTGCATGTAAACAGTTGAAATTTTCATCCTCGAAAACATTTCAAAATTAATTGTATTTTTTTTGTTTTTGTTTTTTTTTTTTTTTTTCTTTTTTTCATTTCTTTCCAGGAAAGAAATAAATTGAAATGCTAAATTTTACTGAATATAAAATGCATTGTGTTGTATATGTCATCATGTCATCATCAACCATCAGCTTGTTTATAAAAGTTTCAATTGAGTGGGAAAAAAAAAAAGTTTACTTTCCCCCCCCCCTCCATCCACCTGTAGCAGAGGCGGAAGAGGAATGAAATCGCCGGCAGTTCCTTTCAATTTACCTTTTCACGAATGGGCGGTGTTATCGGACGTTTTGTTTTGTGGGCGGAACGCATAGATGCGCCACCGCAACAGCAACAGCATCTAAGCGCTTCCGTCACCGTCTAAGCGTATTTAAAGGACATTGAAACCATCGGTATCAGTGAAGGATTCAGATGGCCCCAATTAGTAAGCATAATCGTAAGTTGAAAATTGAAGATACTGACTTACCAACAGCATCTGAGCATTTGCCAGCTTCTGCATCATGTAGTACGGAAGCGCCGAATAGTGGAATCGTTTTTCAACTGGATGGTCAGCCGAAACAGTCCTGCATAGATAATGAAATATGGCCACCTGTATTCAAGCCTGAATTTTTAAGGTATTATTTTTTGCAAAAAAAAAAAAAAAAAGAAGAAAAGAAAGAAAAAAAAAAAAGAAAAAATTTTTCTCTTTTTTCTTTCACAATTTTTTTAAAATGTCTTTAATTTATACTTCTTATACAGTGTAAATTTTAAGCTTAATTTTTTAACATATTGTTATAATTGATAGAATGAAATTGAAAGTTGATAATTTTTCTTTTTTTTTTTTTTTTTTTTTTTTTTTTTTTTAACAATTTGATTTTATCACAGAAGTGCAAAAGCAATGAAACCACGTGATAGCGACATCTTCGTATGTACCTATCCAAAATGTGGCACCACGTGGATACAACATATTTGCTCACAGCTGTTAACTGATAATTATGGACCACAAGTGGGACGTGGTAAGTATTTAATTACATGTCTACATTCATTTCAATTTAACTGGCTACGTATATTGGAAATGTTAAAGAATTAATTGCTGATTAATTAGTATTTCAGAGCTCTGCATAACCAGTCCAATGATTGAACGAATGGGTGCTAGATTTACTGATAATTTAGACTCACCACGACTGTTAAAAACACATTTCACCTGGTATAATGTACCAAAAAACAACAATGCCAAATATATTCTTGCTGTTCGAAATCCAAAAGACTGTGCTACAAGGTTAATTTTTAATTTAAAAACTGAATGATTTGAAAACAGAAGAGAAAAAAAAAAAAAAAAAAAAAAAATTCGATAATTAATTGAAATTTCTTTTTTCTTTTTTTTTTTTTTTTTCAAAATTTCAAAGTATTTAAAATTCCGAAATAAATTTTAGTGATAATTTGATCCTCCTTTCAGCTACTTTTTCCACAATCGTAACTTCAAAATCTACAATTATGAGCATGGAGACTTTTCCGCCTTTCTTGAGCTCTTTCTATCGAAAGAGATTGCATTCGGAAACTATTTCGACTATTTGCTCAGTTGGCTTCCACATATTAACGATGAAAATGTATTGTTCTTGAAGTATGAAGATATGTGCGCCGATTTGCGGCAAGCTGTTCTACGGATCGGTACATTTCTGGGCGGTAAAGCTGCTGAACATGTTCAAAATGAGGCTGTACTAAATCAAATTGTTGCAAATAGTACCATCAAATCGATGAAAAAAGATCAATGGCGATGGTTTCCAGAAAATAATTTGTAAATTTTTCACTCAAATTTTCGCATTAAATTTTAATTAATTTTGAACATTCCTAAAATTAGTCAAACTTCATTCCATCTCTCTTAAAAAAAAAGAAAAAAGAAAAAATTAATATACATATATAAAAATATGCACTATACATGCTTATTTACTGTTTCGATTATTATAAGCATTTATTCAGAAAAAAAAAAAAAAAAAAAAAAAAGTTTCGAGCATTTCCGTATTTTTGATAAATAGCAAACAGTTCAATAAAAATGAAATGAAGGATTTTGCCACAGTTCAACGGCCGTTTTCAAAATTCACGTCATCTTTTAAAGAAAAGCAGTTATAAAAGAAGGGTTAAAAGATTGATTATTTTAAAAGAGGGATCGATTGAAGGTTATGAAAAAAAAAGTACCATGTGCGATTTGATTGATCATTTCTATTTTTTTTTTTTTAACAAAATGTTGATGGTGTAAAAGAAAGAAGTACAGAGACTTGTGAGACATTACTTACCTTCTTGACATCAATTAAAAAAAAAAAAAAAAAAAAAAAAAAACAGTATGCGAGGGAAGTAATTTTGGTAATTTGTTTGTTGTACTATCTTTAATAGAATGAAGTATTTCACTTCGCCACTGTTGTTAGTAACTACTGTTCCACTTTTCATTTTTCTTTCTCTTTTTTTTTTTTGTCTCACTAATTCAAATTTTTATATTTTTAGACGCCAGAACATCTTCATTCGAAAGGGCGGAAGTGGAGACTGGAAGAATTATTTTACACGTGATCAATCAGATCGACTAGATGCAATGTATCAGAAATATTTAGCCGGAACAGTTGCAGAACATTGGTGGGAAGAAGAAATGACCTGGGATAGTATGGAGGATATGGGAATTGAAGCCGATTTATCAGCAGTTTCAATTGCCGAAAAATTTACCAGTAGCAGTAGTACAATCAGTTCTAGACGAGGTTCACTGGAAGATTTCGGGACTGATTCGATCGAATCTGCTGATCTGAATGCTGATCTGAATGTCCTGAAGACAGCAATTCAGAAATACATCCCGTGGCGTGAACGCGTATCATCGCAATCATCATCAGGATACAATTCTTTGTCCTCATCATTATATTAAAGTAGAATTAGCTACTCAGAATTATTCTCACACATTTAAAATTTAATTTAATGATAATATTTCAATAGCTCTATTCTATTTCAATTACTATTTATTATTATTGAAATAAAAGTTAACGATTTACACTTTTTAAATAAATTATTTGTAATTATTGCCTACAATGTTACCTTCCGGAATGCAATCTTTTTTTTTTTCTTTTTTTTTTTTTTTTTTTTTGCAATTCAAATTATTGTGTTTTGCAGTAATATTAGCAACTAATACCTCATTAATAATTATTTATTTTGAAACAATGTCTACAAGAAGTTTGGTTTTTTTTTCAAATTAATTTTCAAATTTTATAATTTGCATCAATCAACACTTGCTCTGCTTGATTTCCTGAAATCTCATTATCTATTTGGATAATAATTTTCATTATCTCAAACTTAAACTGAGCTTCCTAATCTTTCTCATCAAATATTTTCGTTTTTTTTTTTTTTTTTGGTTTTTTTTTTTGTTTTTTAAATTATTAAAGTATGCCATTTTCCGGAAAAAAAAGACGGAAAAGAAAAAAAAAAGCAAAATCTTCGATCGAACCAGAAATACAAATCTTGATGTGTGCTGCTAAATAAATAAACAATAAAGCAGAAAGTCATCAATCTCAGCTGCTTTCAGGAAATGAATCAATCAGTCTGATTGAGTTAAAACTTTTACTATCTCATCTGTAATTATTGTATTTTCAATTAAACCATTTCTAATTTCAGTTTCTTTTTGTATATTTGATTTCATTTCCAGCTGTTGTTACTTCATATGTGTATGTACATATCTGTTCAAAGAAAGTTTTTGTTCTTTTTTTTTTTTCTTTCTTGTACAATACAAACATTGATAAAATGATTAAAATAAAATAATATCCTTCAAAATGTCGACATAACAACTGACATTGCATAGAAATAATTTGATTTAACTTTTGGCGCAACACACAGCTGAAATGATCTTTTTAAAGAAATTACAAATTTCAAATATTAATGAAATTAAGTTGAAAAAAGAAAATTAAAGCTAAAAATGTTATTGCAGTAAATTTTCCTTTTCTTGCCAAGAAAATTTTTCTCATTTTTTTTTTCTTTTTATTTTTTTGAATCAAAAATCGAAACAGAAAAGCATAAAATCCTTCGAAATACTTTAAAAGACAAATAATTGGGCAAATTTCAGAAAATGTTTCTATTAAAGATGACGCTGAAAATATGATCATTTTTTTTTTTGCCTTACTTTCATTTTTCATTCTCTGATGCATGGCTGTTTGGTCCCTTAGAAATAATTAATTAAAAAAAAAAAAAAAAAAGTCCAAGAGATAAGAGATGAGTGAAAAATGGGCCAATATTTATATCAAAGAAATAGAATGTTAGTCCTAAATTTTAGCAAAATTCTCCACTGCTAAGCTTTTCTTTATTCCAAAATATTTTCATCCAATTAGCAAGTTGAGTCGTTAATTTTTGAACGGCTAATCAAATTCGCTTACATTTTGTGACAATAAATCAGCAAATAAACGTTAAAAATCAGTTAAAAAATAATTTGAAAGCATCATAAATACTATTCATATACTTCCATTTGTAACGGTGGACTACCCTGCAAATGATTTTTTTTTTTTTGAAAAAAAAAAAAAAGAATTTTACAATTTAATTTAAAATTTAAATGAATTGAATTTCTTTGCAAGATTTTAAGCTTGATTTTGAATATGTTTTTCCTGCAAATTGATCAGGTATTCTTTTTTTTTAAAACTCATACTTATTACAATCAGCTCTGTTAAAAATCAATTAAAAACATCGCTGATGACTATTATTTTTAAAGGAAACATTAGAAAGAAAAAATGAATCAATTAACTAATTATGTTCATTGTTGACGGCAAGATAAAGAGAAATAAAAAAGTGGAGACAAAAAAAAAAACTCTTCAGTAAATGATTTCTTCATTTAAAAATCAAATTTGACTTGCCACTTCCTCTCGAAATACTAGTTTAAACTTGTAATTTCGACATCTGGCTTAGAAGGCCAAATTTATCATGTTTCAAATTGCATTGCTTATCAAAATTTTTGCTACTGGTTCCTATTACCTATGCATTAATTAACCCTTTCGGTATCTATTTCTAACTTTTTCATCCTTTTTTTTTTTTTTTTTTTTAAATTATTAGAACTTAGAAACAAAATGAGAGCTAAAAATTTTGAAAGTAAAAATTTGGCATGAAAAAATATCTTGTTAAAGTTGGTCTGTATAAAATAACCATTTTAGAATGGGGAACTAATAATCAGTAACATATCACAAAATGGTACCATTATTTAAAAAGTGATAAAATAATTCAGATAAGAACCATTTGAACAAAAAAAAAAACGATTTAATAACATGGCAATATTCAAATCGTTGATAAATTTTTATGTTTTTTTTCTTTTTTTTTAACATTTTGATTAAACAAAAACCTTTTTAGGATTTTAGACAATTCTATTATTCTGAAATCTGAAATCAAATTTTATTTGTAGTATTTTTTCTCTTATTTAATATGAAATTCGAACCAAAATATGGCCAGTACGTCAAAGTACCAAGCTGACTTATTTGAACCAAATTAATTTCTGATAAAATAGAACAAACGATGGAACTAAATTTGTCATCATTATGCACTACTAAAATGTGACAAAAATAGTAGGAAAATCCAGTTGCTAATTAATCAACAGTAATGAATTATTATTTATTACTAGTTATAGTTTTAATTATTTGAAGAGGAGAAAAAAAAAAAAAAAGGGAACGAAAAAAAAGTTTGAAAGAAAAGAGCTACAGTAGACACTATTAGCTAACTTCTATCACAACAGTATAGCATAAAAAGTTAAAATGAAATCATACCGGTTCTGTAGTATTTTATCAAATCAATCATCCTTTTGCCAAATAAATTTTTTTTTTTTTTTTTTTATCATCCATACCCTCAAAAATCTCGAATTCAACACTGCCACCCCTATTCACACATTGTCACCACTAATTGTTGAAATATTTGTAATGTGACATAATTTCGCTACGCTACATGAAGTTTTAATTTTCCTTTCCTTTCTTTCTTTCTTTTTTTTTTTTTTTTTTTTCTTGAACTTTTAACTACTACTGGCAGATATATTTTTGGACAAATCGTCTCTTTTTTTTTTTTTTTTGTTTTCTTAATCGAAAGAAGTTTTATAGACTTGAACGCGAATTATCGGTATTGATTCAGGATAAATAGGATCATTTAAGTCTATTTTGGATATCCGGTCGTAATAGATTTCGTTACTGATAGGGATGCAGAAGTGTGGAAAATAAATTGAGTCAAAACTTTTCCTAATTACTTTTTCCTCCCCTAATTAACTTCCCTGTTCAACTAATTATCCATTCCTCATCTTTATCTATAATTGTTTTAAGTTTTAGAATGCTACCGTATAAGTGAAGCACAAAAATGAACGAATTGTAACATTTTGTGACGTTATTCTGGCCTATTTTAACACTTATTGACTGTGGAAATTCTTACCAAGTCTAATAAAATCAATAAGACCTCATGAAATTGTTCATAATGATTGAAAAAATTCATTTGCAAAACAGTTAAATCTTTTCTTTTTTAATTTTCAGCAATTTAAAATTAAATTTTAAATTTCAAATCTGTAGGTATTTTACAGATGCTTGATGCGAATGATTTTATTGGCACAAAGAGTACTTTTATTGTTGGTGATAAAATGATAACCATATCATATTTTTTCACATCCATAAAGCTTCAGCTTTATGAAATATTCTGAATGGAATTTTAAAACTGCTCTTTAATAATATTCACAAAGCAAATACATTTGTTGTTATATTTACAAAACAAATATTGTTGTTGGTGTTATACTCACAAAGTTTCGATATTTGAATGAAAAGAATAGTTAGAGGAATGAAAGAGTAATTGGACAAATCGTCAAAATCATATGACCGTGATGAACTTGAAGCTCTCGAGATGGTTGATAATTATGATGTATTAGTTTAATTTATTTCGATTATCTTAAGCAATCAGCTGATACTCTTCTTACGCTCTAAAGTTCAATTAACAATTTTAGGTTAATTCATTTCTTTTTATATCTCTGTAATCTTTTTTTTTTTTTATTTTTCATGTTACTCGATATTTGATACACCAACAATTCATAGCTACCAGTACATTGATCATCTAGATCAATCTTATGCCATCATATCACTGGTAGATTCCTGTACTATCACCAGCAGATTCCTATACTGACATATCACTGCCAGATTCTTATACTGATACCAACAGATTGGCACTATCATTGTTTTTTTGCAACAAGCTTTCTAAGCTTATATCAATAAAAACATAGCAATCACATTTCAAGACTAAAGTGAAAAGTCTCGATTTAGTTTTAAACCGGAATTTTTTTACTATTTATTTACTGTTTTAATCCAACCAAATGGCAGGAACAAAGATTTGCCAAAAAGTTTCTTTGAGCATTACTTGAGTAGACATAGAACTAGTTGTGATATGTGATTGCAATAAAGACAACTAAAATGACAAATTTTTGATAATCTGTAATTATAATTAAAAAAAAAAAGACCAATTTTGTCCGGAATGAATTTTTAATTCAGGCAATTTCTGGCCAAGTAGAAAATAGGAAAAATATAGTGTAATAGAATTATAATTTTTTGAGTAATTTAAGGCTGTTGAAGTTTCCCGTATGTTCGAATTCACGCATGAAGAAAATCGTAATTTTCTTCAAAATGATATTTCACTTGCCATTTATGCACTATATCTTACTCTTATTTTTATCTTTATAGGTACCATAACCTGAAATGTGTATAAATTTAAACAGAAGAAGGAAAATTCATGTGCGAATTGAATCATGATCAGTGTGATAGTGTGATAATCAGTATGATAAGGAGGTGCTAAGTTTACTACTAACTACTGCTAGGAAGAAAAGCCTTACTTTAGTTTCATACAGGTGCAAACGTACCGGTACAAACAAGAAAATTGCAATGTGGTGCCACTCCACGTAGAATACCGTATCTTGCGTACGAGCAACCCCACCAACCGGCTACACCACCCTGACTAGCGAACACGTCCTCGTAGCACTTAATTACTGATTCGGCATTTCTGAAATAATTTTATAATTTGATAAATTTAGGTATCTTTTTCAGTTTTCTTTAAGGCACTATTATAATGATACTAATGATTCTTTCCTTTCCCTTTTTTCTTTTTTTTTTTTTTTTTTTTTTTTTTTTTTTTTTTTTTTTTTTTTTTTTTTTTTTTTTTTTTTTTTTTTTTTTTTTTTTTTTTTTTTTTTTTTTTTTTTTTTTTTTTTTTTTTTTTTTTTTTTTTTTTTTTTTTTTTTTTTTTTTTTTTTTTTTTTTTTTTTTTTTTTTTTTTTTTTTTTTTTTTTTTTTTTTTTTTTTTTTTTTTTTTTTTTTTTTTTTTTTTTTTTTTTTTTTTTTTTTTTTTTTTTTTTTTTTTTTTTTTTTTTTTTTTTTTTTTTTTTTTTTTTTTTTTTTTTTTTTTTTTTGTAGCAATATGTGAATATTTACTTGAATCATTACAGAATTTTATCAGTTTTCATCGAAATTTTTTCAAAACCGATCAACTAAATAGTTTCAAACAATTTTTTATGCGCAAGAAACTAACATGCAAGACTTTTCCACAGTTGGATTTATATTAATTTCAAGTTTTTCATCACACTCATCCAGAGTAGTTCTGTTATTTTGAAAAACTGCTTGAATTTGATTTGGATAGCTGTGGTATACTGAAATTTGCATTCAAACTTGTAAACTAATGAATTAATTTTTATAGAATTTTTTATAGATTTTTGATTTTCTATCTCATTGTTCCTTCAAAATAACAAACACTACGGTCAAAAGCAGTTAAATCAAATAATTAATTAAATTTTCACTTTTCTTGATCATAGTTCTAACTAAATTATGCTAAATTTATTTGCATCAAAAATTCTATTTAACGTTTTTTTTCTTCTTTTTTTTTTTTTTTGTTTAACAAATTAAAAAATTCAGAATTTCTAAGCGTATATTTTGCAATCAGAAAAAATGCAAAAGGTTGAATTTAAAATTGAAATCTCGAGCACGAATTTGACCTATTGTTAGCAGATCCGATCGTACAGAATTTAAGCATTCAAGAAGCTAGGCATTCATTGTTTGCAATTTTTCGTCTTCATTTATTAATAAAACAAATGAATGATTGGTGGTTCATTATTAATTGGTAATTAAAGCATACAACTAAATCCGGAACCGCAAGCAAATGACATATGTCCCATATACTTGAGAAAGTTTCTAGCTCCGATCGGATCTACACTAGTTTGTTTGCCTTTTTCATCAATGATAAGACCCATAATATCCTGTGTACATGCCTTATAGTTCACTTCGTCTTTGAAGCATTGGCCAAAATCGGTAAAAGCTCTGAAATAGTCATTATTTGAACATTTTCTTCCTTGAAATTTAAATCACTTTCCGAAAATATTTCAATGATCACATATGAAGAATTGTCTTCCTTTAAATTTAAAAAAAATTATAAATTTAGGAAAATTAATTCTGTCACAGAGAAGCGAATTCTTCAGATTACTAATTGCACTAATTACCTGCATATTTTAAATTTGGCCTTTAAATATTTTTCCTCAACGATTTTTTGAAAATCACTTATATTTGTCCAGGAAAATAAGAAATCTGCAAAGAAAAAATATGTATAAATTGAACTATTCCAACCAGGCTTCTTCTAAATGAAAAATCTTAAATCTTCCAATTTTTTCTTTAATTAAATCCTTCTTTGTCAACTGAAATTTCATCTTTTTTCAATGGCAGACTTTCAGTTCACTTATCATTCACTTTCACATATCGATCACAGAGATAACACTTTATTTTATCAAAATTGCAATCAAGTTAACAAACCTTTAATTTCTAGCTCTGCAGTGAAATTACTCATACATTCAAACAACTTGCTTATATCACAGTTTTTATTCGAGTTTGCACTAGCAGAAGCTACAATTTGATAGCATTATTATGATAATATAACACTGATAACCGATATGTTAACTAGATGTCAATTTTAGCAATAATTTTTTTTTTATAGCATTAATGAAATAATTATCATTAAGTGATCACTTAGAAATTGACCTTATCAAATTTGATCTAATAGATATTAACTAGGATTATATTAGTTGAAAGTTTGAAACTGCTTAGTATAGTTAGAATTGTTAACTGATATGAGCAAAAATATAGTGATATAATTTCAGTTAGCAGTGATAATGTTAACAAAAAGCAGTTGCAATTTGGATAGAAGAAATTACCTTATTCATATGACTTAATCTCATAGAGGAAGGAACAAGTTTATCGTATTTAATTTACCAAGCTGATGTATTGTTTAAGTTTATTCAATTTCTATCCTTCATCAGAAATTGAATTCAAAAAAAAAGAAAAAAATTTTGCAACAAAATTTACCAAAAAGAAGCAACAAGGCAATGAAGAATTGCATTTTGTTAATGGACAAAGCTAGAGACAAATTATATTTTACACAATAAAACTTTTAGTGACTTTCTGATATAAAATTCTGTTTCAATCGCTTTATAAAGTTAAGTATTCACTAAGTAAACAAGAAAACATATACTGAAAAACTCATTTGACAAAAAAAAAGATTGCAAATAATAAAATTTTATTGCAATACAAATCCTTATCAGTTAATAATGATAAGCTTTTTGTCATATTTCATCGTCTGCTAAAATTTTATAAGCATTTTAATTTATCTAAGTTGAAAACAAAAAAAAAAAAAATGTCATCATTGCACGATAAATTTTATTAGTTTCATTTTGAAACTAACTATTTATCACTTTTTCTTTTCTAACTAACTATCGTTTTTTTAATCATCCTGAAGCAAGTCGCTAATTGTGCCTAAGCACTAGATCATTATTAAACTTGCTAAGTCATTATTAACTGCTAGTTTATCACTGATGCAAAAAAAACTGAGCATTTTGAAAAGATCATTCAATCATACTTAAATAATATGGAAAAGTGTAAAAATTATGAAAGAGAGAAAAAAAAAGAAACTTGATGAAATTATCATTGAAAAATATTAATTCATTAATGTATTTGCTTAGAGAAAAAAAACAATAATAATAATAAAGTTATTTCAAAATTACTAAAACACCTTATCAAGTGCAAATGTTTTAGAAATATAATCCTCAAAATAATAAGAGAATAGTTTTCTCCAAGCAATTTCAAATTAATCCATCGTAACATAAAATCTTTTTTTTAAATTTTAATTAAATCATTTAATCGATTTAAATTCAAAACTAAAATAGAGTAAAAAGAAATCACCTTTAAATCTATCATCTCCTTTTAATGTGTAAACATTTTCTTAAGTCATTTGAAATCACTAGGCCAATCAGCTGACTAGTCGATATTTGCTAAATTTTAACTCTCTCTCTCTCTCTCTCTCTCTGAAAAGGAAATCAAGAACTGAATTTTAATTTGTTTATTTTTGTGCTTACTGATGGAAATGGAAAAGGCTGCAAGAAAGAAAGAATAAAAGATACTAATGAAGCCGATAAAATTATCCCACCTTTCATTAACCTGCCTTACCTTTATGATCGCCATCTTGCTGCACATTTCTCTTCCCTCCTTATCCCTATGGTTACCAATTCATTTTTCCTATTCACATATAAATTCATTTCCTTTATTTCGTAATAAGTGAGAGAAAAAAAAAAAAAAAAAGCAAAACAAAACAAAATTATTCGATTTAATTAAAATTACATTTTATTAATAAGGAGAAACATTTTATTAATAAGAAGCACCTAAAGCTTTTTTTTTTTTTTTTATTAACAGCTAAGTGATATAATGATTTCAAGATTTATGATATTAATCTATTTTAAAAGATAAGCTTAAAATATTTCAATAAATAAGATAAAGTGTACATTATTAATATAAAAGATGATTACAGATTTGGCTTTTAATACAGGCTCTTTCTTGATAATTCATAATTTCAAACTAATATCAATCTCGATATTTATTGCTAAATTCCCTTACATATGCTTCGTTCATAATTACAATATTCAATTCTCGGTGGAAACATCCACTCCTTACGGATGCAACTATTAATGAGTCCTTTTATGAATTTAGCATTTTGTGCAAATTATATTTCAATATGAAGCTTGATTTCTAAGTATTTATGCTAAAAAAAAAAAAAAATTATTATTTCTTCTCTTTTCTTTCTTTGAATTTCTTAATCAAAAGCATTAAATGAAATTTTTATTTTTCTGCACTTCAATTTGAAAACATTTCGTGCAAATATGCTTTTCTCAATACAATTTTTAATCAAATTTTTCTATTACATTCAAGTTATTACTTTAACTTCATCTCTCGAATTTCTCAACAGCTGAATTAAATGCAACCGTAGAATAGAAGAATGCTTTCTTCACTAAGGAAGTATGATGGAGAGCTCTTTAAATTCTAACTAATTACTAATTGCTAGTTTTCGGCTCTAGTATTTGTTATCTTATCAGACTTTGCAAGAGATTTTAAAACAATTTCTTTTCCTCCTTCTTCTTCGTCCTTTTTCTTTTTTTTTTTTTTTTTTTTCTTTTTCATTTGAAACAATGAATATTTTTGTGGTTTAACATGAAACTACATGTGATAGATTGCTTATTATTTCATTTGTTGATAAATTCCCGTACTGATTGAATATTCAACTAAACTTCTCTCTCTTCCTGATACGAGAAAAATAACTGAAGTTCTCATTAATTACCTTTGAAGGAAGCGTTTTATAAATTTTATCCCTTCTTTTCCATAAAATATCTCAGCTAGTGTTATAATTGTGTATTTGAGACTTATTTTCAAATATTAGTTTCATTACACATTTCATAAGGGAAAATTTTTATGCATAGATGGAAAGTTGAATAGTGCCACGGAGAAACTTATTGCCTCATTTAGCTATTAAGCACATATAAGATTTAGGCATAAATCCACAAATCTAGAAGGAAGTAAATGAAGTAATATTCTATCTCTGGTAAAATTTGCTATGTAATCTAGCTAGCTTCAATCCAATTCACTGATAAAATCTTTTTTTTTTTTCTTTTAAATAACTCCTATTTATTTCCCTAACAAAAATCATTTGAGTCTTTTTAAAAAATTTGTTATCGGTTTACGAATTTGAAAAAAAAAGAAAAAAAAAAAAAAACAAAAATTTGAAAGAAATTAGTAACACTCTAACTCTAAGTTAAAATAGGCTAACTCAATAAATGGACTAACTTTGTGCGAATCATTCATTTCTATATCCTTTTTTGTCACAAATCAAATACAACAAATATGTCTGACAAGATGAAGAAGGCTTGCCATATTGATGTGGCAGTTGGGCTTACTTAATCCTTTCCAATTATTTTTTTAGATCAGTCTTAAACAACTGTCAGCTAGAACAATTCAAGCTCTCATGTCAAAATTCTTTATTTTGCAATGTCCTGAAAGTAAATTTATTTGAAAATTCTTGATATGATTTTCAAATCAAAATTTTTTTTTCTTTCTGAGCAAAGAAGCTAGCAAAAAATTGACCTACTTCTGCCAACTTCTAAATTGAACTAATTGAATGGCAAATTAATCAGTTTAGATGGTAAAATACCTGGATCTATAAGTGACATAAGCTTTTTTCCTCATTTATTTGCTTAGTACAAAGTTGAAAGCACCTAGACACTTAAAATAAAACACGTCTAGTTGGATCATTTTACTCTATCTATGATTATTTCTCTTTTTCTTCAGCTTGATTCTTTCTCACCTTATAATTAAATCTCTCGTTAGGATGATTTTCTACCTATACTATAAATGAAAAAGGTTATCTTACTTGTTGCTAAACATTAGACGTTACGCTTTGGCCATACCAAAAAAAAAAGAAAAAAAAAAAAAAACTGCCTAATATTAACAGCAATAAATTTGCACTTTTTCTTTATTAGATAAAGTAATTTTTTTGAGGATAATGTTAATTAAATCTTTTTATTAGAAGATTTTTCTTTACTTATTACAGCAGTTCTTTTCTCAGCAAAGAAATAAAGAAAAAATGACTCTCTTTTTTTTTTTTTTTTTTTTAATTAATTCTTTGTTTTCACTCTTAGACTTATTTACTAACCTAAACTTTACTCTATAAAAATCTCACCAAAGACTTCCTTGGCTCATTTTACTCTCACTCACTATCTATCTTTTCCTCCTCCAAATTTCTACTTTTTTTTTTTTTTTTTTTCATCTGTGCTTCTCTCCCTACCTTGGCTATTTATCTTGAAGGTTTATGTAATAGAAGTAACGCAAATAGGCCACATTCAGTTCACCTTCGGTTACTAAGGTATATTACACAGATGAGATGCCTCGTGGCAAGCTAAACCTAACGTGTACACTTCGTTTTTCTTTTAAATTTAATTTTAACTTTAACTTTTAAATATGCTTACATTTTAAAACTTACAATTCTCTCTCTTCACAGCTACTTTTCATTCCTTGCTAATTAATATTAATATTCTTTTCTTATTTAAATGAGAATGCCTCATACTTCACCGATCATTAATTGTCGCAGTTAAAAAATACAATTTCGTCTGCGTAGTTTGCTGTTTTGTTGAAAACATCCTAAAGAGTGAAAAAAAAAAAAAAAAAAAAAAAATTGAATAAATTTAAAAAAATTTTAGGCTATGTGAAATTTATACATTCATATATTTCTATTAAAAAGTGAGAAAGTGGAATTTGAAGTGTTAAAAAGATTGGTATTGGTAATTTGGCTAAGCCATATAAGCTAAGTCATATAATCATCATATATACATATACATAAATGCGAAATAATGGGCTCTTGTCAGAGCCAAGAAGCTCAAGAGCAACTTGCACGAAATAAGGCTATCGAGAAGCAACTAAATCAGGATAAACGTACTGGCTCTTCAATTGTCAAACTGTTACTTTTAGGTTAGTAACATTTTTTTTCCTTTAAATTTAATTTGAACCAAAATCTTTTGGATGATTATTTAGATTGAAGTGTGTGTGTGTGTTTTTTTTTTCAATTATACAAATTCAAATTATTAAATTTTAATTCTATATGTTGCAACTAACAAATGAAACTTTTCTATGTAAAAGAAGAGCAAAAATTAAAATGAAATTTTTTTTTTTATAAATTTTTATTTGCTACTTGTCAAATATAAAATTGAAATATATTAAATTAACCATAGAAATTGTTCATAGTTAGAAATAAATGCAATAATGTGTAACGCAATTATAACTAAGAGTAGGAAAATTCTTTTTAACTTTTCCCATAAAATTTGCAACCGTTGCTCATATTTAGGCAAATTCATTTGGTTTTTATAATTCTAATTAATTTTGCATTCGAAAATTATCATTCTGGTCGAAATAATTTAACATTTGAACTGTTAGGATAGAAAAGAAGGTACAGTAAATTGAACAGTTTTTTGGCATTTTATTTAAAGGCAAAAAAAAAAAAAAGAATTAGTTCGCATCATAAAAATATTGTTTTTCCTTACAAATAACAATGAGAAATTTAAATTATAAAATTTTAAATAAAATTCTTCTAAAATTTAAAAAATTCTCATAATTTTCTAGCAGAATTAAGCACTACTAAGTTAGTCCGACTGCTATGTTACCAAGGAATTGTTCAAAAGAATTTGAACTTAGAAGTTTGTATTCTATGAAAATACTTCTAAAAATATTGAAATTCTTCGATCTCTAAATTTTTATCAAAAAATTTTAGGTTAACAACTGAATTACAAAAGAAGTACAACAATAGGCATCGGTAGCAACAACAATTCATTTGCAGTAGAAAAACAAAAACTGTTAATAATTATTCAGTAGGATAGCAGAGCCAACAAGTTTTCTTTATTTTTTGCTGATTTTTTTCTATTAAAAAGAAATAATTAAAACTGCTTGAATATTTGATGATTTTCTTTTTTCATCAGCAATTAATTAATTAATTATTTTGCAGGAGCAGGCGAATGCGGCAAATCAACTGTACTAAAACAGATGCAGTATGTTTTTAAATCTGCGTAATTAAACTCGTATTTTCTCTTTAGTTTTACATTTTTTTTTTTTTTTTTTCACTAAAAATTAACAAAATGTCAGCGGTCATTAAGAGCTTATTCCATTTTAAACTCAAATTAAATGAGCATAAAATTCTATCATTTAAAGCAATTATGCATAGAAGTCATTTAAATTTTGGATCACTTTAACATTCTGTTGAAAAATTTTAAAGAAAGTTTGAAGAAAAAGGATAAAATGTTGCAAGAGTTTTTTTAAAAGTTGTCATATTATCATACTTTTTTGTGAATAGAAAAAAAAA
The DNA here is from genome assembly GCA_003640385.1 of Setaria digitata. Taxonomy (NCBI): domain Eukaryota; kingdom Metazoa; phylum Nematoda; class Chromadorea; order Rhabditida; family Setariidae; genus Setaria; species Setaria digitata. The sequence goes on from RCAB01000299.1 coordinate 49,581, forward strand.
AAAAAAAAAAAAAGAAAGTTTCAAATGAAAAGAAGAGAAAGCAAAAATTAACTCTTAAAATTGGTGATTGTTTGATTTTTATTTTTAATTTATAATATATGATGAATAATAAATCAAATTTTAAATTTTTCATAAAATTCACTCTAATTGCATAATTTTATGTGTCAATTCATCGTTAAGTTTTTTTTTTTTCAAAATGTACACTAAATTTTGGCTGATTAAAAATCATTTCAAGTTTAATAATTACTTATGAAATTTCAAAATTTTAAATGTTTCACAGGATTCTTCATAGTAACGGCTTCACGGAAGACGAAATTAATGAGCGTAAAGCGGTAGTTTATAATAATACAGTAACATCAATGTATGCTATACTGAAAGCAATGGATAATGTAATTCATATTCCTCTGGAAGATCCAGAAAAAGAGGTATTTTCAATTTTGAATAAAAGTTTCAATTTAATTTTAATTATTCATCATGAATATATTGTATTGCGAATGAATCACTGTGCAATGAACAAAAAAATAAAAAAAAAAAAAAAAAATCATTTTGATCACAAAAATTAAATCATTTATTTATTATTGCTGCAAACTTCGTCTAAAAGAAAAACCAAAATTGAATCTTTATCTTTAGTGCCATCATTATCAGTATGGAAGAAGCAAATGAACTAAGCTCAACACTGATTAAACTTACTTAAGTAATTAAATTTTTCAAAACCAGAGAAATTTATTTAAATTTGGAAAAAAAAAAACAGAAAAGAAATTCTCTAGGCAGAAAAAGAAATAGTTTTTCGAGTTGTGGAAGCAGGCGATGAATCGGAACCATTTACGGATGAACTTGCTAAAGCACTTGTCTCACTATGGAATGATAAAAATGTTCAGAAAGCTGCTGATATGCGTAGCGAATTTCAACTCAACGATTCTGCAAAATAGTAAATTGATAAGTAATCAATAACTGCTTTTGTAAGCATTACTGATAAGAAGATCATCCAGTAATGCGCTACTTTTTGATCATTCAATTGCATTTTCTTCTTTTTTTTTTTTTTTTTCATCAGACATTCCTAATTGTACAGTTTTGAATGACTGATTCCTATTTCCAGTTCCGGGCAACTCATTTCAGTTTCTTGAATTCGGTGATGAGAATACATGAACCTGGTTATCGGCCCACCGAACAAGATATCTTATTTAGTCGAGTAGCAACAACTGGTGTTGTAGAAGTTAAATTCAAAATCAAAGAACTCGATTTCAGGTATAGGAAATCAGAAAACAAAAAAATTTTTTTTTTTTTTTCCTATTTCTTCTTGTTCATATTTTAATATCCAATGTAATTTTCATTTATTACGAAAAAATATTGAACAGAGTATTTGATGTTGGTGGACAGCGATCAGAACGTCGTAAATGGATACATTGCTTTGATAATGTAGAATCGATCATTTTTATCACTGCTGTTAGCGAATATGATCAAGTGCTTTTCGAGGATGAAACTACCGTTAGTTTATTGCTTAAAACTTCATTGTTGTGAAGAGGAATGCTCCTAAATTGCCTTCAAAAACTAAGAATATTTCAAATCTAATACAAATATTGGAAATATCCATTACAACCTTGGATGAATGTTTCAGCATCAGCCAATTGTGAAAAAAAAAAAAAAAAAGGGAAAGGAATGTTTATAATTTTACAATTTAGATTGTAATGTAATTTTTGTTTGAATTTGATTGAATTAATCAGAAATGACAGCGAATTTTCTTTTTCATTATTATTTTTTCTTTTTTTTCTATATAAAGTTTTCCAAATTAAAATTCATCACCAATTATTAAATGTTGCAGAATCGTATGATTGAATCGATGCAATTATTTTCATCAATTTGTAACAGCACATGGTTCCTTTCGACAGCAATAATTTTATTTCTAAATAAAAAAGATTTATTTGCTGAGAAAATTCAACGTGTGAATATCACTACTGCTTTTCCTGATTATGAAGGTCAGCCGCTTCTCTGCTTTCAAATTTACAAAATTAAGAATTGTAAAAAAGATTAAATAATTAACCATTTTTTTTTTTTTTTTAAGCCAAAACTAAAAAAAAAAAAATTGCTGTAGCAGAATTTTCTAGCAGAGTAAATTGTTATTTTAACTTTTCATCAGCTGAGTATTGAATTGTGTTTTGGATGAATGAGTAAGGAAAGTAATATTCTCATTCCATCTCCCCAAGTTAAATCCCAGTTGGGAGTTGCTTCTTTGTTTTCCTTTTTTTTCCAGGCATCAAAATCTATCTCATTCTAAGACTTATTATGTTGATAATTTAGAAAGCAAATAACAGCAAAAGCTGTAGCTAGCATGACCATTGCATGATATAACCTTTGACATTAGTTCCTTTGGCTTGTAGCTCGACTTGAAAACTTTGATGGGATATGAGGTTCTCTCTTAACAGCAACAGTTCAACAAATATTTCACTACCAAATGTTTGACATTAATTTGAAAGCAAACAAATGATACGAATTTGACCAGTTAATTACCGCAGAGGTAAAAAAGCGGAAGCGAACAAAGGTAATTTGAAGCAAAATACATTTTTAGGTGGCCAGAATTATGAGGAAGCAATGAGCTTTATAAAGATGAAATTCAGCGAACTAAATTTAAATCCGGATAAAAAGACAATTTATATGCACGAGACATGTGCAACGGATACCAACCAGGTACAATTGGTTATAACAAGTGTCATTGATACAATCATACAGAAAAATCTCCAGAAAGCTGGTATGATGTGATCGATGGAAAGAAGTTGGACTTTTTTCTGACTATTGCCGTATAGTTTGCAAAAAAAAAAAAATAATAATAATAATAACAATGTATACAGTTCGGCTTTCACTTCTACCACCTTATTACAGTTTCCTTCAGCACTAATGCCAGATCCGTGAATTGTAATCATTCCATATTCACACGTCAAATAGGCAGAAAATAAGGAAACTTCGTGCGATAGCATAAGATGTCTCATGTATAAAAATAAAACAATACCACCAGCTAAGCACTCCTTTGATATCATATCATTAATTATCATTCTTCACTTGAAAGGTATTTTCATAATTAGAGAGATCTGAGCTAAACAGCAATCTTATATAAATTTTTCTAACTCTAAATCATTCTTACACATCAAAATACATTCCTGCTCATTGCCAGCCATGGAAAGTGACTAAAAAGTCCTTCATAAAATTTATGGTGCATTTCAGCATTGCTCGAGAAAGATACCTGAGCTATGAACAACGTTTATTCACATGTTCAGAAATATTCCGAAAATAGTGAAAACTGAAAAAAAAAAAAAAAAAAACAAGAAAAATAAACAAAATTCATGGTGTGTCGCATTTTCACACTATGTCGACTTTAATTTATCACTTGAATCAAACATATTTCTTTAGCATTTCGATTTTGACTTTTTACTTGACACTTTGGATTTTTTATTAGTTCGCCTTTGGTTCTTTGACTTCTCCTTCCTATCTTTAAATCTGCCAATTTCACTCCGTTTAATATTCTTGTTCTTCTTCAGTAGACCTGTTATTGAAGTCTTATCTTTTAGCGGAGGTAGAAGTCTCTTCTTAGCTTTTAGGGCTTTCCTACGCTTTTCCTTCAATTTGCGACGTTTTTCCAGTAATATTTCTTGCTGAAATAAGAAGTGAGTACTTTTATCTCTATCTATTAATTCAACTTTTATCCTTATCTATTAAATCAAAAAACTTACGCTTACAAATAAAAAAAATTATAAACGTGATAACCTTAGCAGGGTTTATTAATGGCTTCAGATCATCTCTTGCTTCCCATTCATCATTAACTGTAGGATACAGAACAGGCTTTTTCGCTGCAGGTTTTACAATCATAAAAGAGTCCTTCAACAATTTAACAGTAAGAGATGAGTATTTTTTACCCCTATCTTTTTTAAAAAATTTTCAAAAGGATAATTTTAAGCTGAATATGAATTAAACAATGGAGAAACTGACCCGACCAAGACATAAAATTGAACCTAGAAAAGTAGTCAAGTAACGAAATCTTCGTTGATTTTCCTGTATTAGAAATGAACCTTCTTTTAACTTTCCATATTTTCCCTGTTCATACAAAATGAGTTAACTAACTATCTGAATCCAGCACTATCACTTCACCATCCCTGTGCACCATAACTTCCATGCCTTCTGGCAGTGTCGACAAATCATCAATAATTGCACTTTTATCTCGTTTCAATTTAATATCCTTCATTTTCATGGGTTTCGGTAGATTAACCATATTTCTAGATCCTGAAACACCGAAATGTCCACTCCACAGTACTTGAAACTTTTTCGTTAAGATTTCACGAATAAGGACCTACCTAATAACAGTCATAATCTCTCACTATAGAATGAATACAACGCAATCAATCGAAAACAAACCAGCATCAATATAAAGCGGTAATGAAGGACCTCCTGTTACCATCTGCAAACTTATTGAACGAATATTGCATAAACCACCCGGGCAATACTGAAATACACTTTCCGCAACTCTACGTATATTCTCTACAACATGGTCGGCGGGATTGCAGAGATTTCCAACGCGAATGCTCCTGGAATAAAGTCAGATTTTTTGAAAGAAGGCCTTCCGATCTCTATCATCTCTATCATTTAAATATAGACTTAAAATGAGTAACATCGCTGCTACCATAAATAAATCAAAGAGCATACCATTTTTCAAACAATCTACGTACTCTAAAATACTCTAAGGCTCAAATAACCTATACCAATTGCCTGAATTTCGAACTCTGTGTCAATTTCACAAAATACAAAAAAGTTTACAGCAACAGGTAAATGTAACTTAGAAAGTAAAGTACAGACGTTCGTGTACGGTATGGAGAGAGCGGAAATGTGACTGTGTAATATGCTTTTTCTATTTCTTTTATCAGTGACTTGCGCGGATGCACTGACAACCTCAAAGGAATCCTGCAAAATAGTTTCATAAAGAGATGAAAAACTGTGAACAAAAAAATAGTGCAGGAAGCAAGAACACACCTAGGCAATAACCTAAAATTAAACACAACTTTTATAAAACAAATCTTTGAAATTTGCACGAAAAAGATAAAAAATCAGGCTTTAACCCTCCAAAAAACTTTGGTGCTGCTTAAAAAATAAATTAAACCAACACCCATTGCTGACTAATTCACCCAAGAGGAGATTTAATTAAATAAAATGGATAAGAACACTAGAAAAACTTCTCGAATACTAATGTCATACTTTTTTGCTTTATGAAATTCTTTGCCACAAAAACCTATAACACTTTTCTCGACAATAACATCTACAAGAAAAATATCATATGCAGATGCCAGCTGACGCCGGTCATAATAAGAATGATACTCTCTCTCCAGTTGTGTTTTTGTCAAAATCTGCAAATATTAATCGTTCCCAGTGTTAATTTACAGCAATAAAAACCAAGCTATCATAGATCAAGAATTGATGCACTTGATCACTTATCCATTTCATGCTAGAAATATCTGCAAAATATTAGCATATTCTGGAGTAAAAAAGTCCGCTGAATGATACGTACTCCTCAGAAAGCAAAAAATACCTTTTGCACGTGTTCTTTGGTAACCCCAAATTCATGTTCCAATTTTTCGGCCCATAACCTAGCTTGCTTGTCAACATCAGGATCACGTTTCGCCTCTGCGGAATAGTCCAAGTCCCGCATGATCAAGCAGACAGTTGTGTTACCTTTTTCGTGTAATGGATGTGGTAGAATACTGCAAAAAATAGAATGAAAATGGGAATCAATGAAACGAAATTGCTTCTGTTCAATAAGCAAGCAAGCACACTAAGTAATACAGTTCAATGTCGAAGAAGTTGAACATTTTTAGATGGCATCTCCCTGTAGAAAATACAATTGACTTTACATGTCCCCTCCCCTCCTCTAACAATTGTACTACTCATTCACATATGTATTAATCTGTGTGTCATAGACTTGACATGCAACAATCCCAGTCACACAATTTCTACTTAAAAACAAGTAAAAAAGTTGCACTTTTTTCCCTCAAATAATTATTATTTAATGATTTTTCATCATTATTACGGAACACAGGTCCAGGCAGGGAAAGGATCAATTAAATTGGATCCCATAAAAATTTACTGAAACCTATCAATAACAGGACGATCAATAAACCATCTACGGAGCAAAAAAGAAAAAAAAAAAAAAAAAAAACGGAGAAATGCAGAAAAAAAAAAAAAAGGAAAATACGATAAACAGCAACTTACAAACGCTTCACATGATGCTCAGTAGGAACGATGCTTGGTTTCTTGTAAACAAACTGAACATGAAGTAACTGATCAACTTCCGGGAACAACATTTTTTTTTTGTTTTTCTCACTGATTTTTAATAAAACATCCACCGCTTCTCTCCCCTGCAATTCTACGCTACGCATAAATAACGCAGCAGTATTCTAACTTTTTGAAATATTTCGTAGCCTAGACACGTTGGGTATAAGCGAATCATAGAAAAACTATGCTCATTTGTTCAGAGAGCAGTTATATTAAGCTAAAAGAAAAGTGCTCCAAATCAATTTTAAAAACCAAACATACCTTTTGTTCGACCTGAGCTAAGACTAAAGACACCTGAGCTTCATCATTTTTGTTGACTGGAACGGCATTACTAACTGAGACGGTTTTACTGCAACCACTGGACGAGGCATTCGCTTTTAAATCCTAAACAGAATTATAAAATCAGTCATCAGTGAAAAGATATGCAACCCCTGAGATCAAAGAGAAAAAAAGCAATTGTAAAAAATTTCGATACCTGCTCTGGCAAAACAGCATCAGTAAACAAACAATTCATTCTGAAATGAAAAATCAACTGATGGCATCACTTAATATATAAACCCCCTTTTTACCATTCTATCCTTCCTCGAATTCAGAAGTTAAGTCAGTACAAATACGTCAAAACTAACTAAATCAAAAAGTAGGATAATAACAACCCTTCTAAAAACAATTTAGAACAGAAAAATAAATAAACTACTAAGGAAAATGCTAGCAAGATATAAGGTAAGGCGCATATCACGCAAACGAGATAAAATAAACACATTAACAAACCACTTTAAAACCGAATTCATGGACACAACTTAATCGATAAATTACAAAGACATTACCAAATATACAAACAAGCAATATTCTCAAACCCGAAAATGTCATAAAGATCTCTCCCCAATGGCTTTAAAGAAGAAAGAACAGACTCTGCCTCACCTCTTATTTTCGTCGCAAGAATAAGTTTAGAGAAATAAAAAGAGAAAAAAAAAATTGCATGTCTTATAAGGATGTACGAAAGTTCAGTGCTCGACATGTGAAAGAGAAAAAACACAGTAGTCGAACAGATATGTAGAAGAAACGATACGCTGGGATTGTAAAACTTCAAAACTATACATTAAAAGTGAGTATACAAATTTATCAAATCTAATAAAAACTAGCTCGTTTTGATAGCTGATTACCACATGTTGCAAATTAAAAAAACACACACACAGACGAGCTCGTTCATTTCTTCCTACCATGTGCACGGATATTTTTTGGGTATTGATCCGGTTTTAAGCCTTTGATAGAGTAAAGCCGAACCGCCCGCTCTGCTAGCGATCCACCACATTTCAAGCCACGGACTAAATTAAAAATTTGATCGAATGAAATAAATGTGCGCTCAAATATAAAGAAATGAAAATAGAGCAAAACCAAAAAATTTTAAAAAAAGAAAACCTTCAAGAGCATATTTTAATTGATCAAGCCCCAGCGATTCCAGTTTTTCTGCACTGTCGTAATCGTTTAAGTTGATATCAAAATTCGTCACTTTGCCGGACTCCTTCGTCTCGAAGAAACTTGATTTTTCAATCTTTGTCTCGATGGCGCATGATTTTTTAACACTCGTCTCAACGACACTTTCTTTTTCAGGAATAAATACAGCTAAAAAGCAACCCAGACTTGAAAATGAAAACAACAAGCATTCCTCTATCCATAAAGATTAACATGAAACAACAATTCACATACCTATTTCTCTCGGAGACATTTTTTCTTTCTCATTTTCATAACACTTTCTATCTGCATCATCACTGACAACTGTGACTGCATTTTTGCTGAAAATGAAGCTATTTTATGTTAGAAGTCAGTTCTGCAATATTCTCGGCAAAGTCTCAAAAGGACACTAGTGTAAAAAAGCAAAAATGACCTGTCTTTATCAAGCTTAGGTACCCCAGATTCCAGTGTTTCATTCATCATCATTCTTCTGCGCTTCGGCGCAGTCTCTTCTTCCGAATCATCATCCTCAATCACTTGCGGTTGTTGCTTCGATTTTAATAAATCTTCATTACTTCTTTTATTTTTTGCAGCAACAATTCCTATATTAAACAGCGTTTGCAAAATTACTGAGAGTAATCTTTTTTAATTACTTTTGACAGTTCCTATAATGCTTTTTGTTCCAAAACAAAAATAAAGCTTTTATACACTCAAAAATTCATTACACATTCTCGGAACTGACTTTGACAGAGTTGAGGAAATAACTAAGAAGACGGGAAACTCACCGGCTTCAAAAGCTTCATCTGTTTCGTCCATGATTTTTTCTCTTGTTTGGATAAAATCAGGATCATTAAAGTCATGCTTTACAGGACCTGCCTTCAGTTTTTCGTACTTCTCTTGCCTACAAATAATATAACCACAAAAGAAAAAATACCAAAACTACGCAAAAACTTCTTGCAAGACTTCAAAACGATTACAAAAATTTGAACAGTGGCCAACTTTTAGAAGATAAAGAGTACCTCTGTCGACGTTTCTCTTCCTCTCTCTCCCCTGCTTTTTCAATCCATTTCCGAAGCTTCTCTTCCTCTTTAATGTCCGCAAGCCGTCGTCCAGACAAATCACGGCACATCAACTGATTCGTTGATCGATGAATACGAAATGAACGAAGCAATGAACCAAAACCTTGGATTGATTAGAAATGAAGCATAATTTTATAACCATCACTATATCGGAAATTTTACGCTCTAGAAAATACTGCAAAATAAAATAGTTTGAAAAATATGAAAAATTAAGACAAAACCTCCTTTGCCTCCGCGAAGTCTGAAATGCAGTTGGAAGTTAGCACCTTCATCCAAACTCTTCCAATCAACAATTCTTCCATTAACGGTAACATAGAAAAGGTCTTCAGGTAACAGCTCGAGCTCAGCGATCGTTCGAATAGCAGAGGTAAACATATTTTCCGGTCCTACTTCAAAGACATTAAATTAGACGATGAAATCCGTTCATTTTCTCAGACCTCTATCACCTGAACCCGTGAACCCACCACAAGACACCCGGAGTTACCTGTACCAACGCCTTCCTTGCCCACAAATTCCCAAACACTCCAAGCCAGAAGACTACGGCTCGTCCCTAGCATCCGTACAACGTCCAGTCGTGAAATACTCGAGGCTACTTAAGTTGGCGTCAAAACCAGCGTTTGAATGAGAGGACTAATTCACGTGCTAGAATGGTATGCTTGTTAGTGAGGCTGCTAGCTAGGCTGTGTGCTTCACTAGACTCCAAACTAGCCAACTCGTCCAGAGCCAAAAACTAGTAAGAGTTAGAAGGGAAGGAATGTTCCCCTTTTAGAGTTCAAATGAATCATTTATGTATGGACAGGGCCTTGGCCAAAGTGCTCCTCGTTCTGCGCTCCAGTACCATTTATAAGTTTTCCTTACAGGTGCCTCTTTGCTCCTAATTCTTTTCCTTTCTGTGTAGCCAAAGAAGAATTGAGATATGACTTGGCACAAAATACTTCACCATTTGCGCTCGATGCCACCTTTACTAAACGATAATTCTAACACAAACTTGCATGCCTATCAGTAGTACTGCTCAAAATATCGTAATATTATTGGAACTAGAAAACATTTATAAGATGTAATTGTTGGTGCTGAATGATTTTTACTGATGCTAAGTTTTCCCTGAGATATGTCTATGGTAAAGAAGATGCCAGGATAATTGTGATCTGAACTTTTACTTTACTGTTCACTTCAATAAGGAGACTATAGCAGTAATAGTGGAACAGTGATACGGCACAGGTATAATCGAACTTTGGATCAAATGGATGGCTTTCTTTCTTGCTACAAATTAAACTCTAGAAAGTCCGCTCTGACGAACATTTTTGTTCTATTAATTACTTTTTGTTCGGGGGCAACAGTGCATTCGAGAGTGCAGTATATCTTGGACCATAATCCTTTACATTGGGCCACCTACAGTAGATACTTGCCAGGAGTACAGTATATCTGAAACCGCAGTTCTTACAGTAGATACTGTGAAGGAAGTGCAAGCTTAAGTGCAGCCAAATTGAATTCCTAACTGAACGAAATCGTAGTGTGCATCACTAAAACACCTTGTGCAGGTTTAATTGCAATAACACTTAACTTGCTTTAGTTGCTTACATATATCCAGATGCTAATAATATTGACAATGATAGAAAGAGATGGTGTTAGAAACGTAGTGAAGAATGGGGAAAATACCAATTTCACTTAAAGGGAGGAGAGAAAATGGATAAATTGATTATAAAACAGAGCTAGAGGGTATGAAGTAGTGCTTGAAAGAAATAATAGCTTTTCTTGTTAATTCCTATCTAATACGGTATCGTTTTAGGAACACTTTATTTTCATATTTTTTTGTGACATGTAAGTTATTAGAAACTATTTTCTACTCAACAAGTAAATAAGTAACATACACGTTGCTAGTTTACTTTAATTTTAGTTGAAAATAGCTTCAATATAATCTTCACTTTAACCAGGTGACACAGTGGATTGTCAAATTGCAGGTAGATAACAGATCTTATTAAGGAGGAATTCGAGCACTAAGCGCATTTATCGTCTCTTGATCAACCTTTAGCATGCCTTGTCAGTTGCATAGATGGTGTTAGTACGGGAGTGGTATGTCTTCAGGGTTTTATGTATTTAAGAGTGAATGTGAACATAGATCGGGACGAGCGTTATTTGTTCGTATTTGTAGCCTAGACGATAGCAGCGAAGATGGCAGCGGTATTCCAGCATCCTTCATCTGGCGATTCTGCATTGGGCTATCAGCTGTCGGAAGTGCCGTCATTACCACCACAACCTGTACCATTTTTACCTGCAGCACTACCTGTAATACCGCCACCTCAAGGCACTGTATATTTTCAACCGCCATATATCTTTCCGAGTGGTTTGCCACAGCCAGTGTTTTGCGAGCAATCGAATGTTCCACTACCGTCACTCGAGAATACCCCAAGAGAGGGTACGATAAACGATAATAGTACCACTGTTCAAGGCATTTTTTTTTTCTCGGAACTGTAGTAACTTTGTATTTGCATTGCTAGTTTTCGGCGCACTATTGATACATGTCATTAGGACTCTGTCACTTCGATTTTCTCGAGGGTGACAGCAACATTATGATTTATTCATACATTCCTTCTTGCCACCACAGAGACATGCAGAAGCATTTATCAATACATATCCATGCAGGCATGCATACGTGCTATCACTTATCATCCATGATTAGTGCTCACGTAAAGGGCTAGAATGTTTAGTGCTTTTCGTTGTTAATGAACTGGGATTAATAAGTTGGTAGTTTTTCTTTTGACTGTTTATTTTTGCTTCAGTATTGTTGGGAAATCGAATTTTGATTTGCAGAAACAGTACCGGAAGTGTCACCGAATGCAGTTTTCTATCCGCCGCCATCGTTTCCTATTCCATTTCCACCTCCAGTGCAACCTTTTCCACTCTTTAGTCCTTATTTACGTCCTGGCCCTGTACTTTTTGTCTTACCACCATTTCCGGATACTTCCACCCCAGGAAATCCATTGCCAACACTACCGCCACCTCTACCATCATCTTGTCCAAAATCATCAGTCTTGCAACCACTGCCATCTTCATTTGGTTCTACACCATATCAAAGTTGGTCGATAACCAATGCTACATCACAAAGTCCCACCGTAAGGATAACACCGAGAAAGGACAACATTTTATCGACGGGTAGCAATTTTTTTTTTTTGATAGGAATGTTAACTATTGGTTATAAATAATTCAGTAAGGCTAACACGATAAAATATTCTGCTGTCGTTGGAAGTAATTCAATAATTGAGAAAGTATTCATGCACAAATTGTTGGGAGAATTATGCTTACATGAGGTTCCGACAATTTATCCGATAATTTTCCAGTTTTTTTTTCAGCTGAATGACTGTGTATTACAGGTTCGAATCAATCATCATTTAAATTTTCCGGGAATGATGACAGCAAAAGTTTCCAAAGAGATAATTCTGTGAGTTAAATGCCTGATCTCATATATCCACTCCCTCCCCTTGAAATTATAAAAAATAAATTTATGAAGATTTTTTGATCTTTTTCTTTTAATGGGAAATTTCCATTTCTCCATAATTTTGCCGTCATTCAGATGCCTAAGTCCTGCACATGTGTCGCATTCGGTTGGAAAATTCTTCTTGTTATTCAGCTGGCATTTCGTGATTTACTGAATTGTATAAAGCTGGATTGCATTTTTTCTAACCTATAAAAATTTTTGCTAACTGCAGAATCAGGGTGAATTGATGTACCGAAACAAGTCGGGTCCGTCATTGAATAATTACCGAACTAAACTTTGCATAAACTTCAAGAATGGTCACTGCCCTTACGGAGACAAATGTCGATTCATTCATCAACAAAGTTCGTTTTTTCCTTATAGTGAGCAGAAGCATAAAAAGTTTTATGTAATTGTCATGTTTGTGTACTGTTGCCATTATTTCAGCAGCAGATGGTCTAAGCAGAACAAAATTTTCCACCAATGCTCCTGCATTTGTGCCGAGAGCTAATGCGTAAGTTTCATATCAGATTAATTTTAGTTTCAAATTTCCTTGTCTATGGAAAACTTATCTCTTCTTCCATTTAATTAGTAGTCATTCGGTTGAGGACCGGGATGGATTAAAAGACTTTTGTGTTAAGGGTTGAATGTTCGTGATGTTTAGGATGCACACTAAAGCAGGTAGTCCGTCTACTTCGTTGGATATGGGTCCGCCGAATCGCCTTTATAGTTCCACTCCTGTATCACTGCTAGCCAAGAGTCAGAGTAATGGACTGGACGTAAAGGAGAGAACAACTACGCCAACTGGGCGACGAGTGTCATACCGACATGATTTCAGTGCTGGTTATCGACGACCTTCAGTGGCTGATGGACCTCATCCTTTGCCTGCATGTTGATGTCAAATCTGTAACTGCTTCTGATCCCCTAATTTGATCTCATTTTTTAATTTTATTTTCTTCCAATCGTATGAAATACATTTCCCTTCTTATATTGGAATCTTCTTTAATCAAATGAAAGCTCCCAGTAATGCATTGGTTTTATATATTTATATAAAACATTTCAAATACCGTAATTCATATGAAAAAGAAAAGTGAATCCCTGACACTTTTTATTTGTATATAGGGTGGGTGGCTTGAGTTTGAAGCATAAATCTTTTCAGTCCTGGAGTAGTTTCAGTAATGGGAATAGGTGCTCAATTGCTTATATCAACTTTCATCGGTAGATGTATTAATTTCTCAGCTTTTAAGACTAATTTGAAACATGCCAGACTTTTTTTGGATTTTGGGCCAGCATTTCACTTCATGTTTTTTTCTGTTTTAATTGTGTACATTTGGGTGCTAGCTACAAGCTCCCGCATCAGGTCATTTGATCATTATGCAGTTCCTGAGTCCTTCAAGTTTTGTATTTTGGATCAGATGTATAAAACCTTCTGATTCTGCCTTTGAACATATATATTATTCATTCATTCTGCATTTTACATTTTCATTCCAGCTTAAGTACTTGAAATTAATAGTGCTAGGAGTATAGCATGATTGGTTACCTTAACATCGTACTTACAGTGCGTGGTAATAAGGCTGAAAGAGTCAAATAACTAATTAGATTTGCCTTCATGGCGCAAGGGCGAGTGATCAGTTATAACTCATCCACTTTGTACGAGTGGAACGCACACGTGTCAGAGTGACACCAAACCAGTGATTAAATGTGATGAAGCAGTGTTGCCCACTGCCGAGTGATTTCTTTGTGATTTCGCTGTGGTTGTTATGTGAATGGTGATGGGATTTATGATGGATATGTCCGAAAAGGAAGGGTTTCTTAAAAGATTATCTTATCAGTGAGACTAAACTATACCATAACATGGCAGTAATTTCTCTAACAGTACTTCAATGTAATTTCTGCAGAATTGTATTCATAGAATAATCTGAACTGTGTTATATAAGGGAATAATTGCGAATAAAGGAAAGGAGAAAATGTCACTGTCAATGGAACAGGCACTTAATTTTTGTGTTCGTGTTGCTGTTGCTACAGCTGCATCGATCGTTATCATGAAACTTGCCGCAAAATATATTGATCCCAATCATGCTATCAATAAAAATGCCAAGAAGAAGGTCAGTTTTTCTGGCTAAGGGTTTATTAAAGAAAGAGAATTGAGATTTCAAGTCACTGTTTTTACTTTTATTTTTTGTGTTGAACTGCAGGCAGCACAAGTAATAAAGGCATTGGGCTTAGATCCATCAATAGAACTGAACGAGCATGAATTACGAATAGCGACACAGTTCGTCCATTGTGGTCAGGTTAGTCGATTCAGTTTTTTCGTTGAAATAATCCATACATGTAGATATCATAAGTAGAGAATAATTAATGAGACTAAATGATTAGATGGATTAGTTGGAGTCTGCCAGTTGTAATTTATTTCTTTATACTAAATTTTCTGTTGCGTGACTATTTCTGTCATGAGAAAGTAGAATGTTAGCAAGCAAGGTACATGGGCGTAGATTCCACTTAAGATATATGTAAATAGATTAATTTAGCTGTTAAATCTTGGTGCTCACAACTTGGATTTTAGGGTGCTGACTGGTGTGATATTGGTGGTTGTGGTGCAGTCATTGAAGAAATTAATGACCGCATAATTATTCCTTTGAAAATTCGCAGTGTCTATAAAAAATTTGCTTTGTCGTCAAATTTACTTTCTCCCCCCAAAGGTAACTCTATTTATATAACTTTCAAGCCCTACATTAGATATCCGGAATAAAAAGTCATTTTGCCAGGTTTAACATAATATTAACACGGCATTTTATGCATGTTTTTGCAACGTTTTAAATATTAGTCTTTTTAGCCTTTTCGTAGTATATTTCATCCAAGTAGTATTTTAGGAGTACTTTTATATGGGCCACCAGGTTGTGGTAAGACTTTACTTGCAAAAATTATCGCACGCGCAGCAAATGCCCGTTTCATTAATTTGCAAGTCTCATCACTGTGCGATAAATGGTACGGTGAATCTCAGAAGCTTGCAGATGCAGTTTTTTCTGTGGTATAGTTTTATATAGAATCGAAGAATTTTCTTCACTTTTACAATATACTCTAGCGAACTGCTTTTAGAAAACTTGCGAAAAGGTAGAAGAGTATGAAAGATATGAGCCTTTCTTTTTTGAAAGAGGAAAACAATGAGGAAAATCGAATTGGGTAACAGATTTTTTCTGAAGTATAAATACCTGGTTATTTTTTCAGGCACAGAAGTTTCAACCAACAATCATATTTATTGATGAAATAGGTGAGCATGACGGTGGCAAGAGTTTTTTGTAAATTTGAAAATTTTGTCGTTGTTTTTCTACAAGCTTTTCATGATTTCCAGATTCATTTTTGCGAGATCGAAATACTCAAGACCATGAAGCGACTGCCATGATGAAGGCACAGTTCATGTGCTTATGGGATGGCTTTGCTTCATCAGGTGAGCATATATTGGTGACTAAATTTCGTGCGAAATATTTGACGTCTGTCATAAGCACCTTTCTTGAAATACCTTGTTTAACCTGTGAAAATTTGAAATTTTCATAAATGCAATTGTATATGTTTACGTTTTTACACCTCTTTTAGACGATGCAATTGTCGTACTTGGGGCGACCAATAGGCCAAACGATGTTGATAGTGCGATTTTACGAAGAATGCCTGCCCGATTCTATGTTCCTTTACCTGTAAGCTTTAATCGTAGCTATGGGGGCTTAATTCTTTTTCGTTTACGAATGCTGTAAGTTCTGGAAAGATTTAGTACGGATCAACTATTTATATTAACTTATAACAATTTCAGAGTTTAGAATCTCGCGCAGACATTTTAAAAGTTCTACTGAGAGACCAGCCAGTAATACCGGAAATCAATTATGAAAGGATAGCGGAATATGCTACAGAACTAAGCGGGTCTGATTTAAAGGAAGTGTGTCGGTTGGCTGTTTTATCGCGAGTCAAGGATGCGTTTATTAAAGGGAAAGACTTGTATGTTTGAATCCTGAACTTCTCATACAAAAAACATTTTCCACAATTAAGTTATGCTTATCAGAACATAAGGCGAAACTTTTCTGCTTGGGACTTGAGTTTGACTCGAAATGTTTTTATTGCAGAAATAACGAAACTACGCGAATGATTCGCGAAAGTGATTTAATACAATCAGTGATGAAATATAAACAGACAATACAGGTGTCCAATTCAATGCCAGTTTTTGAGCCACTCGACTAATGCGGACATAGTTTTCCGGGAATATTTTAAATTTTAATCATTGCCCAGGGAACAACAATTCATATTTTCTGCTGTTGACTACACTAAACATATTCTTTCCTACGATATGTTTTTTATCTTTGCAAACTGATTTAACTTTCCATTAAAGATTTCTATACTTTTGCGTTCTCTGTTTCTGTATTTAGACTTAGTTAATGTGCCTCAAATTACTGTTTTCTGGGCATTTAGCATTGCAGGAACTTTCTTTTAAGTCTATTAACTTCATTTGTTCGTCGTCTCCAAATCCATTTCCATGATCTGGGTTTAGTGCCAAGGCATTTTCATGGAGTAGTACGAACATCTCACTTTGATTTAAATTAGGTGTATCAATTTTCTTCTTTTTTTTCTTACAGCTAGTAGCCACAAAGCCTCCAGATTTTTTGCTGTGCTATGTTATGCGCTATTATGCTTATTACTTTTTTTGACATTTGCTGTAATAATTATAATACGACCGAGAAAATATATTTGTTGCTTTTAACCTCTTCATTGTTATGTTATATTGCCTCAGGTTTGTTTGACTGCTTAAATCTGTTGATTATTCATATTTGCAAACTTCTAGTAAATACCAATACGAGATTTGAGAGTAATGAAACTTCTTCCATAGATTTTCTTAATTTGATACACTTCCATAAATCTCATTGTGAAAGAGTATATGTACTTGATATGACGGGTTTATGTTGCTATTGCTTTTTTTATAAACTAAAGATTTTGTAACATTGTATAATCTGGATTATTTGAAGTTGTTCAATGTAGAAAAAAGTAATGAGATCCGGGTCATGTAGTGAGGTGAAGGAAAGCAATAAATTGGAGCTTAAAGATGGCAAGGCAGGATAGTAAAAGAGTGTATTTGCAGCATTTCCATCCAGTTTTGAAAGTCTTCATCCCATCAAATCTTCAATATCCACGTTAGTCTCACATTGTGTGATATTCATACTTTGCGTACTTAGCGTAATCTCGTGTTTCGGTTCCTCTTCCCTTAAGTAACGAGCGTATTAGCAACGGTAGAGAGACAAGTTATAAAGTTTGGAGAATCCATGAAAACTTCTATAAAACGATATCAATAGCGGGAAACGAAACTTTTGGTAAAGTAGTTGATCCAAAAGTTTAAAAAACCGAAGTGTGGATTTCTAAGTTCGAACCTGCTTCGTTTTCCTTCATGTATCTGGCGTGATAACTCAAAATATTGATTTGGATGAGTTATCACAGTGCCCAGTGTATTTTCGGCCATTTTATGGGTAAATTCGAAATACCGCGTACAAGCCTTGTCGTACTGGGCACTTTTTGATAATGCGATTATCTAAATACCATAAATACATACATATTGTGCCAGTTTCTCTGAGAACATCTTACTGATTCATAAGCCACAGCGAATAAGGTGGAAGCAATATCAGAAGCCATGCAACATCCCAGTGAAGTCTACTTCGACAATTTTTGTTAAATTCTGAGCATTTTAGTAGTGACTTATTAGTATCAATAATTCAACCTCTGTTATGAAGTCACTGTAAGATTCAAAAAAAGCTGGATCAAATATTCTTAAATTATATAGGAAAGGGAAGTATTCGACCACCTTTCTGTTTAAATTGACAGTAGGATTCGTTTAAAACACCCGACATATCTTTTTACATCTAAGAAATCTCCCGCACTTTCGTCATTAATAAAAAAAACTTCAAGTTATTAAAGAAGACATTAAAAGAAACAGGAAAATATAGAAACGAACTCTTCGCGTAACGGAATCCGCCCTGTTACTTTTAGAACAAATAATCAGAGGCCTTAATTTATGGAGTCTTGAAAATAGGTTATGATTCCGACTTTATCAACTTTCGCTTTTCCAAGTTTTCGTTGCAAAAGTGAGATAACTGGAATTTTAATCTCTCTACTTCAAAACTGATAAGAAGACATAGGAAGTCCATTTGACTCAGCCCAAATATATTCGGAAGTTTATTTGAGATGAGAAGCATTAAACGTACTTGCTCAATTTGAGACTTTAAAAAGCCTAAACTTTCCAGTCTTTGAGTGAGCAGCTTCGAATCCATGTGTCTATATGGGCAACCTAAAAGCAAAATTATTTTAATTATTTCCACACCTTTCATTTGATAGAATACTTTAGAAGAAAGTGGTAGAGGATCTCAATAATGATTTATCAGATGAAAGAATTAAATTTTTCCTTTTATCAAAATTCATCATTTAGAAGAGAAATCCTGGAAATTCAATCGCTAAAAGCAGTGACAATGAGCTACTATATCTGGACAGTAAACTTACCATGACAGTCCATGGAAGAGGGAGTAATATCCAAAATTATCTTTGTGCAAGGATATGCCGAATAATCTGCATGTTTACCTTCTTTTCCATAATTATGGCGAATATTGTATGCATACTGTTTATCAAACTAAAAGTCGAGAAATTTGTAGCCAAAACAGATCTCATCACAACTGAAGTTATGTTTACTACCATTAAAATGGATGCCTTTCATAGAAATTCTTTGTTAAGAGCCTTCACCATTTAACACTTATGATGTTCTGAGTAGGATACTACTATCCTTTTAATTCTAATAACTTATAAAATCAAGAATCTTTTATTTTTCCTGAAAGTTTCCAAAGTTTAAATACTAGCATTGAAGAACCGATAAAAGGTCTGTCGCATTCAAGCAATGAATTTCACTGAGGGAAAAAAAAACTGCTTCCGGCTGACCTTATCTGAATCCATTTTCTTAGTAAATTCAGCTCTCCAGAAGAGCAGTGCATCTTCCAGTGTCATACCAACTGCTTTTAGAAACAAACCATACTGCATTCGCGCTCCATGTCGTAAATGATGATCTATTCGCAGTCGGCTATGTATATGCCTCATACATAATGGAAACGATATTGCAGCAAGCTGAAAACTTTTTGAGAATTATTGATTTTTCTTCTCAATATAAATGAAGCCTTAATAAATTTAACTATTTAAAATTTAAACAGTGAGTTGATATTACTAATCCTCAATGTTCACAGGAATCTACAGCAAAGTTTCAAGACTGCTCGATTACTAATTTCATAAAAACACAGCAGTGAAATATAATAAGTCAATATTTTAGCATAACACAAAGCCATTAACTACATCTCAGCTTAAAATTATATAAAGTATTTACTCACTCTACGCGATAAACTAGTAACAAGTACAGAGAATTAGCGTAATTAAGGCTGTAAGGAAGAAGTGTTAAGTCTAGAACATACAGAATCCACCATGTCAGGTGTAACACGGGAAACATCCTTTCCAGCGTAATTTTTACCCAAATATGACCTACTTGATAACTTCTTCAAAAATGGCATCAGTCGATCATTCTCTTCAAGAAATACGATATTTTTCGAAGCACGCTAAAATTTTGACAGGTGTACTAGAATAATGATCAAAGTATTCGAAACTACAAAATAATAAATTAAGATTTTAAGACTTACATTTCAAAAATTAAAAATGCTTTGCGATCAATAATACCCTATCTCCAACAAAAAAAAAAAAAAAAAACTTCCCAAACATAAGTTAAACTTTCTTTTGCATAGAATAAATACTAACCGCCATAGCAGTAGCTATATTAAGGCGAAGCCTGGTGCATAATATAACCTGCAGATCATCTTCAGAAACAAAAGCATAACCGGAAATTAGAAGAACTCGACGTCTACGAACTAAATCAAGAGCATCTACAAAAGGAACTTTCCAAAAATTCGTATGTAAAACCTGAAAAACGGAAAATATTCAGGAAATGTATGATAGAAAATTTCGTTTTAAATGTTAAAATCATCTGCTACATAATGGGATTCTTGATAATAATGTGATTGAAAATGCGTATTATGTGAGAAGGTACATTGTACAAGTGAAATATGTTAGTCAGAAATAATTTCTAAGACAATTAGCTGTGTAGAGTAACATACGGACGAGGAGATAATAAATGACCTAAAATAAAAATGCAGCAAACAACTCCTGCCAATAACTGTGAAGAATCCTACCAAAAAAAGAAAAAAAAAATTTAACACTAAAATTGTAATTACAAAGCAAGCAACTTCATAGTATGTAAAATGTATGCAAGAAAGCTTATTATAATTACTGAATCATATAATTCAACCTTGCTAAGCTGTACACAACATGCATTCGAAAGATCCTCCTTAAGATCCCGTTTTTCAACATCAGTGAGCGGTTGAGCATCAAAATTACTAGCTTGCAAGAACTGAGTAACTGTATCACGATTTTTCGAAATCTTAAAACAAATCTCTACCAATGCTGCAATTAAATTCACTGACATTCAAAAAATGCACCATTTATATCGACTGAAAGATAAATCATTAGTTAATACGTACAATTTGAAAGCGAAATTTAAACAAATCCACTTCCTGCTGAATAAACCATTTAGTCTGTTCAGGAGTTTGACAAAATGCAAGCCGTAGAATGAAATGTGAAATAACATCTCGCCTTCTTTCGATTTTCAATTCCTCGAGTGGACAGCAGCCACATGCTATTGGCATCAATTTTAGCAATTCCTACAACAGGAAAATAACGATTTAAAATCATAATCCTTCAGAAAAAAAAAAAATTAAAAGTTTACTCAAAAGTAACTTTTCAATTTGTCTCAACAAGTGATGACGAGAAAAAAAAAATATTTGGGATGATATTTTTCATATTTTCATAGTCAAATATGCTGGTGAAAGAATTAACAAACATTGGGAATAATTTTTTCAAAGATAATTAAATGAATCTTTGTTACCTTTGTTAATGCATCATTTATCCCTTCTGTTTCGTGTGGAAAACGATCCTTCACTCGTTCGACAGCTTTCAATACCCTTAGCCTATTTAGCGCCAACTCTTGAAATTCAAGCAAAGTGATATCTTCTGTCGGTGGCTCCAAGTACATTTGTAAATTCAGCTCCTCCACCACACTTTTTGGACCCTAATCAGGAAGAAAAGATGAAAATCTCCAATGAACTGGAAATTATAATGGAAATTACCTTAGCAACTGGACTCCATGTATTTTGAGCCAGAAATTTCGGGATACTTCTCAGCGTCCCTCCAAACTGCATCTCACTTGGCAGTAATTCTTCTTCACTCTTATAGCTCTTTTCTGTAACGCAAATTTCTTTAGTAATGAAAAATTCAAAAGAAAAAAAAAAAAAAACATTTTTGTCATACTTCAACGCAGAACGATGCAAACATCCTGGAAAAGAAATGCACAACTTTGCGATTGGTTATAAGAAATAACGAAAGATACGATAAGATCGAAAACCAACCATTCTCCCTCTCAGTTTGGACATTTTGCCTAGATTAAGCAAAAATTTATCCACCTTAACTAAAAGGAATTATTTTAACGCCATTTATCACATAGTATTGATCGTACACATATACCCTCTTGCAACATTTTTCATCTCTTAAGTCTGTTGATGCAAAATGTTAAGTAGCAAGTTCCATAAACGGATGCATCCTATCCTATTTTCTTACGTTCTAAACTCAAAATTCCAATATAAGATAAAATTTTAGAGAAGAAATTGGAAATTCATACAAAAAAAAAATTAAAAATAAGTACAATCATTGTTTCTTTCGAAGGTGTTAACAATGTGCATAAAGCGCAATTGAAACATAGTCGTTTATCATAGAAACAATGACTGACAACACGCAGCAATATGTATTCTTTTACATTACAAACAATATTTAAAACCAAATGCATCAAATATAGCTTCGCTAGAAGCCGACTTCTTTAAGTGACTAATCATAACACTACCTGACCGTTTTTCTTTTACAGAAATGATACGACAAGTGATGCTGAGAGAATTACTTATATGTAAACATGCAATTATAATAAATGTGGAAAATGACAAACCAAAAAAAGAAAAAAAAAACAGCCTTTTTTTACTTTGAAAAAGTACGAACGCTCTGATACTATAAAATTTAAAATCAATATGTAGAAATTGCCTAAGTGACCATCAACAAAATACTTTATTTCCAACAGAAACTGCAAGAAATTTGAAAATAATCAGTGCGCTGCATTTATACATAATCAATGCAGTACAAAATAAGCAAACAAAGCACCAAAATAAATACTAAATTGGACGGAAATTATCATCCATGAAGACGCATACTTTATGATTTCCTTGATAACCCCAATTTCTTTGCCTCCGACTCATAGATCAGAAGCCTCCACATCTTCACAACGAATACTTCTGCTTCATCATCCAAAACCTATAAAAATCAATAGAAAATAATAAAAATCGGTATGCCTTGCAGGGAACTTGTTACATTCCAAAATAATAAAGTGCTATATCATAAGTTATAAATTTCTTCGATGAAAACTAAAGACTGATGGGAAATACCATAGCGATATCAGAAAGAATCTTCTGTGGATCTGTCTTCGACGTCACTTTTTCACAAACAAAATCAACCAACGAAGCTTCCTCTTCACCAATGTAATCTGTTATTTTCTTCGAAACCCATGGCTTAACCTAGAAAAGTGTAAATTTAAAACTACACTATTTCAGAGGGTTTTAAATGTGAAGAATCTTAACTTCCAAAACAATTTTACCCTTTGCTCTACGAGTGCTTTATCCACATAATTCCAATTGATAGGAAAAGCAAACAAATCATTTTTGGCAGTTGGGATTCGATCAATTAAATCTTTGATCATCTGTTTACGCTCTTCTGATGTCATCGCCTGAATACGATCCTGGAAACGATTTTGAATTAAAAAAGAAAAAAACGTGATAATACAACATAAAGAGATATAAAAATAATAACCAAGAATATCTAAGATCTATTAGGTCGCCTGAAAATCTCTTACCTCTTCAGTGATTTCGAATGGTTTCAGTTTCTTTTTCCGAAAGGCTGCATCCTCATCGTTTTCTTCAAAACCAAACACTCCATTTAAGTGTGAACTTGTTGAAGGCCGTGCAGGTGCAATAACGTCGGTGCGTACAATAGCTGGACTTGCAAGTGATGATGACATCACAGAAGGCGATGCTGCACTTATTATTGGTGAATTAGCAACAGGAGTACTCTCAGATGCCACTGAAAATTAAAACACCTGATTACATAATAATAAATTTACCAAACTGTTGATTACTATAAATTTATGTCTCTCGATTGAATATATAAATAATTCCACGCATTGTCAATGATTAAACTGAAAATTCTGAGACTAATACTATCGAAAATTAAGCTTAACAACAGGTTACAAATATTGTTGGAGCTATACCAGCTTTCCAGCTACTCCGCTTTTCTGGCTTTTCTGTTTTTACCGCTTCCTCAGCACTTCCTTCGCTCTCAGATTCGCTTTCTGACTCTTCACTTTCCTCATCTTTTTCCGGTTCGGACGGCAATGGTTTCTGACCCAAAGGACGATGTGGATTTGGACTTCCAGAATCTGCTCGAAGTTTTCGTAATAAAGCTTCTTCCTAAATATTTTTAATCCTTCAGTAACAAGACACTTTCCCAGAAGAAAACAGTTTTTCAATGAATACAAAATGCATGGCGAAGTATGAAGCAACCTGTTCCTCATGTCGTTTCCTGGCTTCCTCGTCAGGGTTTTCAACGTTCGCGTTCTCAGCCAAAATTTGTTTTTTAAGCTCTTCAATCTCCTGTTGCTCACGTTGCCGATCTTTAGCATCTGCTTCACGTTCACGTTCAAAATCACGTCGTCGTTGGAATAATGAGGAACTTCTGCAAATAAATAATCGTAAAATGATTCTAACTTCTGACTCTTTGAGAATAATATCTCTTTAATCACTTCATAACAATAAGAAAAAAAAATAAATGCCTAGTTTTCAATCTCATAAAATTCATGCATAAAACTTCCTCTTCAGTATACAGCTACAAACTACGAACCGCGAAAGATCTACTACACTGGTTGACCGGAATTCAAACACAGCCGAGTTTAAGTTAAGATGAAAAAAATACTTGTAATATTTCTGATCCATGCGTTCATCATCATAATCCTCTAAGAAATGTTTCAACTTCTTAGCTTCTTTCTGCATATCACGTTTACGCTGTTTCTCTCTTTGTTCATCCCGCTCATATAGCTTTGCCTGTCTTCTTTCACGGGCTTCCCACTTGCGTAACCTATCAGCATAAGCAATTTCTTTTTCACGAATCTGAAAAGATTTTTGACCCGAGTTCCGAATAATTACACGATGCTTTAAGAGATGAAATATCTTTCTATCGTTTTGAAAAAGCTGAAAAAATTCAATCATCAATTCATATCTTTTCGCAAAGAACAACTTATAATTTCTTGCGAGACTGAAATATGGAAGTTAAATGAAATGTTACTTGTTTGCGCAGAGCTCTTCTTTCCTTCTGTTCATCACTATCCTCTGAATCTCGATCTCTGAAAAATAACCACGTGAAACGATGAAATAGTACTTAAAGTTATAATGCACAAGAATAGACAGATTTGCCTGCTCGGTGACCGAGATCTGAATGCTTTTCGTGCATGACTTCCGGAACGGTTTGAAAAACTGCTATCCGAAGAAGAGCTGGTACTGCTTCGACTTGAGGCACTACTTCTGCTTGATGAACGATAATACGGCCTAAATTTATCATAATTTTGATACACTAAAAGACTAAGAGAAACTTGACTACATCAGCAGTGGACATTAACGGTACTTTGACACTAGCACCATTACATCATCTTCACATTTAAAAAAACCTCGAACAGTATTACTTAAAAAAGAAGAAAAAATACGTGGCACATTTCTAGTTAAGTTTAATCAGTACTTCTGACTGCATATCAAATTAGAAAAAGAAAACCAGAATTTACTTCTTGGCATCACTCCGTTCACTATCACTTCGGGATCTTTTACGGGACTTATGTCGCCCCCGACTATCCGAACGTGAAGGTGAACGCGCTCTGTGTCGGCTATATTTATCATCGTCCTGAAAATATTCAACATTTTGAAAAATATCTTACATGACGAATTAACTCTAGGAACAAATATGAAAAACACAAGTATCACTTATTTTGTGTTCTGTTGCTCGTACTTCATCGCTCCCAGTACATCATGTGCATTGTATGTTTCTAATTTTTTTAATATTTCAGGCTGGACAAGAACGCATGCAGCAATGTAGTGACTGTACTTACCTTTCCAACATAACTACTTTTTTTGTAAAACGACAAACACAAGCCTTCCGAGAGCTTTTTCCAAACTTAGAATCACTTATCATGTAAAAGAATCAGTGAAAGAATGGCAAGTAATAACACTATTAAAATTTATATTTTAAAAAAATGCTTCTTGCAATATAAAGAAATAAAGATAAAGAAATGTCTTTATTAAAGACAAAGAAGTGCAATTATTGTCCTTCCAGAACAGCGATAGCACTAAGTCATTCTCAGAAATAACTCTTTCTTAAAGGCAACATTATGCCACAATTACAAGAATTAAATTTAAAGTCATTAACGTGCATTGCCGTTACATCATAAAATACGGACCGGTAAAGATGACTGCTGAATTCAATCATAACCGGCAACTGTTGATTGAAGATTTTTAAGTACAGAATAAGGACTCTTAACACGGGGAAAGAAAAAAATAAAAGTTTAAAAATAAAAGAGTGGTTGGCACTAATCCTCACTTTACCAACAACTTCTTTGCCACTTGTAAAGTGAAAATTCCATCCAAATTCCTTCGTTAAGCTTTGTGAATGTGAATGGTGCTGCTATCGATGGTAAAGAGTAAAAGTAACAATAGGATGTTAAATTGAAACAAGGAACTCTTTTCTTCACCAATCGCTGGAAGGATGTGATAAAAGAAGGAAAAAGCCGCTACCAAATTTATTAATTTAGACAAGTTTTCATGCATTCGCAACTAACTAATTATTAAAATAGCTTCGGTAGCGGTCTAAAAAAATATTCACTGATGAAATAAGCAAGTGATTTTGGATCAGACCCTATACAAGGATCCACTTATTCTAGAGTACGACAGAATTACCACTTCTCTTTAATCCGCATATGTTATGAACATGTTAGCTCTGTAGTAGCTAAACAATGACGAGTAGCCGACCTTTCTCATAGCTGAAAACAAGCTGTCTATTAAATTGATTGCACCAAATATAACACTGAAGCCCTATTTCTACATCATGTGCAGAGCAAAAAGATTTTAGAACGGTACAAAGATGGAAGTTTTGTTTTGTTTTTTCTTAAAAAAAAAAAAAGGAAGAAAAAAACGGGCGTTCATCTGTCATACTACATATAAATGATTTCGAAATTGAAAACTGCCAAGCACATCCTAGTACCTAATGAAATTAATCAAATCGTGTTAATTTGAATACCATAGTTAAAAAAAAAAAAAAACCATTCATTCGTCCTTCTAAGCAAATGTAACGTATTAATATAACGTACAAATAATTAAACTTAATAAAAAATAATAGCATTTCAGCGGGCAAGATATAGTTACTTAAAACAGCAACATTTGCACTTACCAGCGCGACAATTTTTTGCTGCGAAGTTGTACAAATCTGTAATATTATCAGCAAAATCACTATAATTCTTTTGTTCTCTTCATTTAAAAGAAAAAAAAAAAAAAAAAAAAAAAAAAGAAAACATAGAGCAGANAGAAAAAAAAGAAAATGTAAGAATTAAGATGTGCATAATGTTACAAAAATGATAAGCATGCGAAATAATGCAAATAAACAAATAGATCTCGAATTCGAGGACAAGACGACGCACAAGCCTACCTAAGAAGTCCTTGTAGTTAAGTTCATAAAAAAAATTCCCAGACATTTAAGGGCCAAGCTCAAAATTTAAAAGAGATGTGTGGATACTCACTCATTTGAGCAATAAACTGATGGAAAAAAACTGTGCTACAAAATCTACAATTGACTGTTCCCTTTCAAAACTTAAGTCTATTGTTTAGAATTTCGCAAAACTATTGTACTCGAACAAAAAAGTGGCGAAACTTTTTTATCTATTTTCGTTTTTTTATGGAGGAAAAAAAAAAATTTAAGTCGGCAATACGTATTGGTTTTCATGAAGAAAATCCTTTGATAAATCACATTCACTTACATAAGCTGAGTAAGAGAGTTTGCAAGGAAGAAAAGAAAATAGGATAAGTAGAATGACAAAAACTATATAAAAAGGGGGATAAAGCATGTAAATAAAGCATCACGTAAAAAGCATATTTTCCACTCCTCCAGCAAGAAAAAAAAAGAAAGAAAAAGAAAAAAATGAAAATGTTTTTAGAATTTAATAACGACAACAGTTACTGAAAAATTGAAAGTAAACATATCACAAATTCAGAATTAGTGAGGCAAACATTTTAAAATTGAAATAAGCCTCAATAAATAAAGGGGATTACACAGAGATAAGCCTAATACATGAGGACTGCAACAAACACTATTTTGAAACTCAAATAAGAATTTCATAACCGATTGACTTTTTATATTTCATTTGGTTAATCCAAAGTACATTAAGAGTTGCTGGCGGAAACTGATTAGTTCTCAAAATCTCCACAAACTTGAGGAGTTATTTAATATTTAACTGATTTAAATTTCCAAGAATCAGTTCATTGTCAGAAAAGCTGTTTATTTACTAGAGACAAGATTGGAACAAATCAATAAAATATCCTTTGCATAAAATTCAAAACAATATAGCGCAACGTATTAATACTGTGTTATTTTGTCGATAAAAAAAAAAAAAAAAACACACATAAAGCCGAAATTAGGCACAAGCAAGAGTACTGCGTGTTAGCAAAAGCTATCAATATAATCTCATTTCATTACTGATGTGAAGGAGAACTAATGAATGATACTTTTTCTATAACAGTCAAACAAAACTGATTCTTTCTCATCTCTGTTAAAACTCTGACATAATACTGAAGTCAATTACTTTTTTCTGAACTAGTTTGCAAAAAGGTAGCGGACAATTAAGCAGAAATCCTGCTTTCATCAGTCACGTTTAAAAAAATTGTATTGAGCTTTACATAAGATTCAGAAGCTTTCAAAAAGACCAAAAGAAAAACTACTGAACTGCTGAAAAAAGGTGCGACATAACATAAAACTGAGCTTAAATAAGTTAAAAGCAGTGAGCCAATAGTTAGTATTAAAAGGCGAGGAGTTTTACATGTAATAATTATCTGAATTTGCAATTTTTTTTTTCCTTTTCATGGAACGTGATATACTTGAATGTTATGTGAGAGATTTTCGACATTAACATTAGAAGAAAAAGAAAAACATTGATGCACACACAAGGAGCTTTTCAAGCAGACAGAATAGCACTGTTCAAACATGTGATATGCATTCACTGTTGCTTTTGAAGCTTTGCTTACAACTTTTTACGCTTTAAGATTTTAAGACTGGTTCTCTGGTTTGGGAGCAGAGAGATTAGTTGCTGTGAGAAAATAAAGGAAAATGGAAAATATGGAACTTACTCGCTGCCAAAATGCGTATTTTCGTTATCCCAACAATATGCGGTTAGCCTATACAGATTTTATCAAAACACACACCTCTACTGGGGTGTACCACTTCAATTATTGGATTTCATTATGTGACAATATTTATATAGATACGCTACTAATCTTCGCGAGTTGGAAAGTAAAAGCAATGTTGCTTGAAAATGACTAATAAATAGTACCCACCTTTCTCTCCTTTCGCTTTTCAGCACTTCGATCTCGTGCTCGATCCTAAAAAAAAAATACTCGTTTAGCTACAAGTAAATTTCACATCTACTCAAAATACCGATAAATACTCCTGAAAAAAAA